>BGPR01008910.1:0-60726 GCA_013235015.1 Araneus ventricosus | reverse complement strand
ACTACCACTATTCTCAACACATACAATACTGCCTTTATAAAATTATTTTATATGCATGCGGTGCTTCTAAAGGTTGTTACTTCGGCATTTTTTATTGATTTTACCATTACAATAAGGAATTTCAAAAATTCTCACTTTTCAACTCCCTATATCTTCTTAACTATTGATGCTAAAATAAAGATGTAGGTCTTTTCTTGTAGGGAATTTAATGTAGTTTATTTTTGTATTTGAGATTTTTTCTCTAGACCACATAGCTTTCTAAATATTTAAGAAAAACTGAAAAAGCCCCCCTTTAAACCCCCCTGTAACCCCCCGCGCAACCCCCACGGGCGGGGACTTTTAGTATGTTGTTTAGGACACTATCCCCAACAACTGTGCCAAATTTCAAAACTACACCATTTTTTTTCCTATTCGTCGATTTTTGGCCTTCGTTGACTGGACTACAGGTAGGGATGGAATGGATGGATTGGAAGCCACCTACTGTGGTGTTGATTTTGTTCCGCAAAAAATTTCGGTCGACGAGGTATTCGACTGAGTCCGTGGGTGTTTGACCATCAACTGCTTCATGCCACGGGGGTGAATATTTCAACTATGCTTAACAGCAAGATCGAACATTTTGACTCATTTCTAAGAAAAACAAAAACAATTATTACTGTCCTTCATAAGTCGATAGTATAAGAAAAAATGTCATGAATAATAAAGATTGTATTTTTTTATCCCATAAGAGCTCGCATCTCTAGCAAATGCACAATCTCAAAGTACTAATCCTTCTCCGCTTTAAATATAATATTTCAAGGTAAAAAAATATTAATACGAATACACACATTCACGTGCCATTATAAATCAAAATGCAAGCGATGCACAAACAAATACTAGAATAACGAACAATCAAGTTAACTTCATTCATTATCTTTCATTGGCAAAACACAAAATACATTTTGTTACGTAATAGTAAACAATCATGGCGAGTCGGGGGTGTTTTCTCCCCACACAGCCCGGGAGAAATTAAATTTAAATTCATTTTAACTCCCTAAGACGAAGAATTATAAAAAAAGCAAAGGAATCCAGTGAAACCAGCTAATTTTGTAGCTAAATTTTTTAATTTGTTGTCTAACTTCTATACTCCCAAATACTTTTAGTTGTCTATAATTTTATGCCACCCCGCCCCCCCCCCCTCCCAACACTTATAACTTCCAATCGCAGCTACTGATGCTAATAATAAGGATGCATAAAGTATATGTAAGCGTTTTTTGTCAGTTAAAAACATAACAAATCAATAATTCCCAGATTAGAAAACAACATGTTTTATTTTATCCATAGCCGATTTCATGCACATTTTTGGCTAATAATGAATATTTTTGCATACTCACAATATGTTTTAAACACCCTATAAACGTTTTTTTCTATCAATGAATAAAAAGTACAAAATGTTTAATTTGAGCTTCTATACTGCAAATGAGAAATTAGAATAAAAGGTTGAACTAGAGCAAAAATTTTCAAATTTATGAGACTTTATCGTACTCGCGGCACTTCAAAACATGTTCCGAGTGCCATAAAATTTTATTTTTATCTTTTTTGCATCAAAAGGCAGCTTTTGCGCACTATTACAAGTTTTTAAATTTTTTTCCACCCTAGTGTGCACCTACGCGTTCCACAGCTTTATAGGCTGCAACAGATGATACATATATTATAAAACATCCACCTCGCTTTTCAATCAAAAGCATAGCTGCTTGTGACAAAATAGAAGCTCATTTGCATTTCATTTGTATCAAAGATTTTATCCAAGGCCTTTTTATTTGCATCCAAAGCACAACATACTGCAGAATTCTCTGTAGCATTGCTAACCAATATATCAATCCCACCATACTTTGTAACAGCGAGATCTAACAATAATATTCTGTCTTCCTGTTTACCTACATGGCAAGGAATTCCAGATGCATTATCACTTATCGAATTTAAGTCTGAAACATCTTTGACCACGTTCTCTTTTTTCCGTATATTTACGACAACAGACGCTCCATCGTTTCCTAAACGTTTGGGAACGCAGAGACAGTAGCAACTTTTCCTGTGAAAGTTTCCCTTGTAGTTTCGACGTGTTCCATATTTTGCAGACTTCAAAAGATTCAAACTGCTCATTTTGTTAAAAGCACTACGAAACATCCTTGAATAAAAACAAAACAAAGTGAATTACACTCCTTATAATCAAATGTCTGTGATACTCACTGTGTGAAATGTGTTGTGATAAAATAATTGCAGGTTCGCTTGAAAATACAACATAAAAACTTTATTTTCCTCAAAGCGTAGTTTACACAGGCGCCTTAATCTCAGTCTAATTGGTTTGTCTGTGACCTTAAAGCGTACGTCATGAGAATTTTTCTGTTGGCAATTTATCTCTCACACTAAGTCAATATTGTCCCGCAATAAAATCTTGCACATGCACAGAAAGAGCGGACAATGGCAAGTTTTTGTCCCGACGTGGCGTTTACTTTAGCAATATCTCTTAACCAGGTGCAACAACACATAAAAAACAACTCACGTACTGAAGACATCAACTTTAAAGTACAAATAGAAAAAAAATTACATGCAAAGCGAAAATTATGTATTACGAGAATTCATCAGAAACGAAGAAGCACTATGTGTACAATCGTGTTTCACGTATCTAGGAATATTATAAACTGTACTAAAAATATTAAGAATTAGTTCTAAAAAACTTATTCTGTCTAAATATATAATGTACTAAAAATTGGTAACTTATACATTATAACCAAAAATGTACGTAATTTCAATCATCAACAAATCTAATACTAGCATAAAAAAGGTTCGAAAACAATGATTGTAACTTATTAATGCTTTTTAGCAACACTTTTTAAGGAAAATGTTGCATTTATAAACGATAATTATAAAATAAAGAGGTTTGATTAAAAATAATGCGGAGGTTTATTTTAACTTTGCATGAAAGAAAACATTTTGCGTACTAAAACAATGACAGATCGTTCTGTGTTGCCTTCCGACAACTGTTTTTTGAATAGTCTCGAACCCAAACGGTGCGTAAGGTCTATTTATTCGGGGTTATAATTCTGTGCTTCAGTGTTTTGATTTATATTTCCAGTTAATTAAGATTTAAAATTCAGATCTGCTTTATAATGAAGCGGTTATAGAAAAAAAGAAATAAGTGCGTTCCACATGCTTCTAAAATTCACTTATAAAAATACAAGAATATTTTTGGAACGTATTATATGAAATAAATTAATTTTGTGGCTACCTAAAAATTTCCATAAATCTCCACTGTCAAATTGTTTTTATTTACAAATCAAGAATTCCTTACACTGGAACGGTGTGTAATATGTCATTCAAAACTAACAGTATTAAGGATGTATGAACTTGATTTTGATTAGTGTTTGTTTATAGTTTCTAAGTTTATTTCCGCTTAAAAAAGTAATTGATTTTAACTTGCGAAAAACTTCAATTTTTACATGAAAAATATAAATTTTTAATTTACAATTATTTAGTGAAAAGAAACTTGGTATAATGAAAATGGCAATTAAATGTTACTAGCATCATGAAAAAAAATAAAATATTAGGGAAAACTAGGGATTCTTGACCATACGTGTTTTTCTCAGATTGTGAGATAACTGGTAATTTGTGTGTACCATTTTTATTTGACTTTTGGTCATATGATCTATTGGAGATGTTTTTCATTCTAAGCTGAAAAGTCCTCGTAATGGTGTGTAGGTAAATATATTTTGGGGGTACAAAAGTAAATTTTCACTTTTTCATTCCTTAGTGGACAGGAAGTTTACTTTGGAATATATGATGAATTAAAATATTTCTGATTTTTAAACATATTTCTAGCTTTAATTTGATATACGATGTTATGCAGAATCTTAATTCTAAGTGGTATAGTTTTTAAATTATTTAAAAAAAGTCATGTTAAGGATACTTGATCCGAAAAAGGTAGGGATACTTGACACCTAAAAAGTTAGGGATACTTGATCCTATCAAAATCTATTGCAGCTCCGATGTCGTAACCGACCGAAGCACATTTTGTGTTTGGGATCAGATGTCTGGTGAGTGGAGTTAGTTGGCAAAATGGCAACTGAAATATAGAGAAAAATTATTTAAACATTATTTGTTTGTAATTATTTACTGAATAAAATTTCATTTTATTATGATAATTTCAAATAATGCAAATAATTTTTTAGTAAGAAATTTAAAAAGGATTGACATTTAATCAATCTATTTTCTCCTCGTCTGAAAGGAAGTTTTATTTATTTATTTATTATTTGAATAAAAATCTGTTGCTCGAACTTTTTGTCATTGTTTGATTTTATTTAACGTTTCGCCATTTCTGTTGAGTTTGTCTTTCTTTCTTGATTTGAATTTTCTCTTAAAATATATTTTTTTATTCTTTTGCTTTTATTTTTCTTTAAATATCAGAAGAACCAAGTAAATCCATTAAGCTTCTCTACTTTTAGCTTTGTATATTATTTTTTGGAAGCTTTTTCATTTTAATGCAATTTTTTTTTTCTAATTTTCCAAAACTGGCAATTCCTCAACGTGCTAATGGCACTGGTAGGTTCCTAGTTCCATTGTCGTTATTTTTATCATCTAAGTAAATCAAAATTTTAATTCTTTATGAAATTGTGAACTAATTTAGTTTATTAACTAGATTATATTAATAACAACTGCGTTATGTAGATTCCATATTATTTTTTTGTTAGTTTCATTAATGTTTTTCGATAATAAACACCTTTTGTAATTCAGTAGTATTAACCTAATATCTGAATTTTGCGTACATGCAAATTATCAAAAGAATTTAGATACTCTTTGTAGGTAGGGTCAAGTATCCCTAGCTTAGGGTCAAGTGTCCCTAAGGTTAGGGATTAAAAATATTTATAAATAGTAACTATCTTTTAATAAAAACGAAATTTTTAATCTACAAAACTATTACTAGACCTGTTTTAACATATGTATCAGAAACTTGAACAATAGCTAAACAGGAAGAAACTCTTATTGCTACTTTTGAAAGGAAAATACTATAAAGTATTCTTGATGCTATAAATGAAAATAATATATGGAGGAAGAGATACAATTTGAAAGTGTTCAAACTGCCTAATATTTAAAATATATAAAAAATTAATAGAATGAAATGGATGGGCCATTTAATCCGCATGAACAAGAACAATATTGTTAAAAGTATTCTAAAATATAAAATGTCTGGAACTAGGAAATGAAGCAGACCAGTTTGATTTTTCCTTTAATAATGAGAAGTACTGGAGATCAATCCTTTAGACACCTTCTAAAGAAGTCAATTTTACACCTAGACTGTCTGGTCAATATATATTTAATATTCTAATAAAACATTAAATATATACATTATTTAAGAACTAGAATATTTATTCTTGAAAATACGGAATATTAATAGAAGGCAATTTTTTTCAAGGGGAAAGTCTACATAATTCCCAATAACATGAAGGCAAATTTCAAGAGTGCTGCCCGGTTTGTTAAGATGGTTTGCGCCCGACGTTTAGCACCCATATGTCCGACTTCCGACATCGGATAGATCGAAAAAGGAAAGCAGCCCCACTTTTGGTGAATGTATTGAAGAATAAAAACTTGAAAATTATAAATATAAAAACATTTTTAAAAAGAAAAAAAAGAAAATATAAAGGGACAAATAATTTTTGTTCTGAAAAGTTCTTTGGTTGAAACAAAAATCGTGAAAGCTTGAGTCGCAGAAAACAATAAAAGAAAATATAAAGCCAAGATGAATATCATAATAAATATATATTCTTAAACAGTATCTATATAAAAATTAAAATAAATTATATATCCATAGCAATTCCAGTTTCCTTGGAGCATTTCTACCTTCACATACGAGCTTCTGTGATTTTTGTTTTGAAATCCAGATGATTGATTTATCTCTTTTCCTTTCTAATACAATGACAAAAGCGTCTTTTAAAAACATTTTTCATATGAATTTATTATCTTCACATTCGACGACTTCAATACAATATCCTAATTTTTTCATTGAGGTATTGAGAATCATTCAGGTGGAATTCTTTTGGATTTTATTTCTTTGAATAATTTAGCAATATATAGTCAAACAGGCCTGTACCCTACTTTGAGTTTCATTATCAATACAGGTTTTCCGAATTTGTTTCTAATTTCTAGATTATTCTCCCACTATTTAAAGATCTTGTCTATTCTCGATCCAAAGCCCTTTAGTAAACATAAATGTAACTCGACTCAGTTCAGCGATGACTTTCAATGAAAAGTATTTCATTTTAATCTTTAATTTAATCTTAATTTAAATCAATTCAGAAATCTTCTAAAACAATCACATATAACAAACGAGGTACTTGATTCAGCCTCAGCATAAATTTTTTTTTCTAAGACTGCATAATCATTCTGCCAAGTTTTTAAATATAGTTTGTATCAAACACAGCAAGAAGTGAGACTGACAATTTCTTCCGAAACGACAGAAACCAGTGGCGTAGAGACCGGGGGACAAGAGGGGTATTGATGACCCGGGTGCCAGTTTTAGGGGGCACTATGCAGTCAAAGCATTGCTACATCTTTGCCATTATTAAAAGTAAAATATGATGAAAAGGGTGTGAAGATAATACCTTATTCCTGGCGTCATTTACGCTTGTTAAGACACTGATGATGACTGAGATAAAAAAAAAGTCATATTATCTTACGCGCGGGCGCCACTTACTCTTGCTAAGCCACTTAATGAGTTTATATCTCTTTACAAAGTTAAATAAGATGAGGGGGCGGAAATATACCATGCCCACATGAGCGGTGTTTACGCAAGCTAGGGCATTGATGCTGGGGGAGAACGAAAAAGTCATATTTTCTTCCGGGCGCCACTTACCCTCGTTACGCCACTGGCAGAAAAATGCTCTGACGCCTTTACTAACTCAGGTGCAGTCGTTGTTAATTTGACCATGGTTCAAAATTAACCCAATATGTCTTCAGTAGCTTCTTAAAGATGGGATATTATTCTAACAAAAGGCATTTTCGCAAGCCACAAAAAATGCACGCTTAAAAAATTTTGCCTCAATTGTTCTAGTTAATTTTCTATAAGTGTGAAAATTACATATTCAGCAAAACTCTTCTCTAGTGTTTCATATTATTTGATAGATCAAACATGATTTCTAACAGTACTTTAGACATGATTACCATAATCAGAATCTTCATTCTCTTGTAATATATGCAGGGTTATAAGAAATAGAACTTTGCCAATATACGAGACGCTGGAGATAGCACCATCAAGGAAGCGAAATGTAATTTTTGGATGCTGGCATTTTAAAGTATATGCTTAAGAATGATGTGGAAAACAATAGTCCACCTCTAATTATTATAATAACAGTGAAAAAATTTCTAAAATTTTGAATGGCAATAACTGCTTTTTTATTGGAATGTAATAACGCATGTTTTATTGGAATGTAATAACGCATGTTTTATTAGAGTGTGCGCATATTTCATTTTGTACATTACCCTACTCCAAATTAATTATTTTGCTCGTATCCACACCAACAATGATTGCAACCATTATGTTTTTACGTTTATATGTAACTTGAATATGTGACTTTAACTATTAATCTAGAAACTTCCTCCCACTATTTATACACTCCCACTAGAGTATTTACTTTTTGCAAGCCTCGTGTCATACTTGTGGGCACGCTAGGAATGTTTTCTCAGAAGCCTAAAAGAATAAAAGGACGATATTAAATCTTGAAATTGAGTTTCCAACCTAATATAAAATGAAAGTAAATAATATTTCTATTTCAATTAGCTAGTTTTATGAGGCATAAAAGTTTTATTCGATAAATTCACTATATATAATCAATTGGGAGCGTCTCGAAACCAGTATCTTCTTCGGTCAAGAAAAGCAATATGAGGTCTTTGATGTTGTTGTGCGCTTTTTGCTTGTTTGCGATCGTTCAGGGAAAACTGCGTTACTAAGACAAGATAAAAAATCATTACAAGTGCTGGATCTACATGAACTGCATTTCAGGTAAAAGACCAAAAACTTTTAGAAATAACTGGCACGAATGTGTGAAAATGTAATTATGCGTTGTTACTGCTTAAATGGTATAATCGTGTTCATTTATCCTCTTGAGACACAACGTGCATTTTAATGGAAATCTGTGTTTTATTTACAAAAATATTTGCTATCCATTCAAGGTCTTTAAATCCCGGTGTCCAATGCTTTAGAAAGTTCCGTGCTGTAAAATATTAATTATATTGTTACGAACCTGTAATGTCACTTCTTTACAATGTTTGTCTCATGGCTGGAAATAGTATTGGATGCCAGCCAGTCGACGAAACGGATCAGTCGGAGCAACGGGTTCATTATCAGGTAGAGCCGCTCCGATCGTTTTTTTTGCCTTTATATGAATATACGAATCAGCCAAGTCTAGATATTCGTCTCCACTTCCAGATATATGAAATTCGACTGGGGATCCATCACATATGTTGGATAAGGGGAAATATTCTACGCACGTTCCAAATTTAATAGCAGCTTGGGTCGAGGGGGGATAGAAAATAAATCCAATTCTGATTTCACGCAAATGGGTGAATCTTGATGAATAAGGGCAGCCATATCTAAGAGAAAATAACGCATGTTCTCACTTTCTTGGCTTTCGGTATACTGGTTCTCTTTTGAGGTTGTCTTAGCTTTTTATTCCTTTTTCCAGAACCAATCATCATCTTTACTTTTGACGCTGCTTTATCTGTTAATACTTATCCAGCTTCCTTAAAACGTCTCTCAGCTGCCTGTTTGGATTATTTCCCTCGAGAAATATCACTCATTACATCTAATCCACTTTTCAAAATTTGCTTAGCTATTGCTTTGGCTCCCGATTTATAAAGGGGCATAGCAGTTCGGAAAAATGAATGGAACAAACCACCCACTCTTCCGTACCCTGATTGGTATGCTGATCCACGAGGAAAATCAAGTCCATTCCCAGTCTGATGTAAATAATAATTTGACAACATGTATATGGGCCCCGCATTATGGAAGATATTTTTGTCTAAGGTGTAGTTTCACGTACGAACGCCCACGTTCACCTCGATGTGTCCTTATAACTATTTTTATAGTGTCAATTATTTTCCGACTCAGGGGGATATAGTAAGGCCTATCATATTGTACATACACTATATGCCCAAAAGTATCCGGACACTTGCAGATTTTCACATTTTTTAGAATTTCTCCAGAATAGTTTAACTGACTGCCTTTAAACTTTGGCCGTGTAAAGAATAGACAATAATTCACATTTTACATTGAAGATTCGGTCCTGAGGGCAATTAGGGGACCGTCTACAAACTGATGAAGACAAAAACGTTTTTGTCACACCGCGTGTCACAGAATACCGATAACAAGATGAAACTTTCAGAAATGGCAATGTATAATGTACATAATATTTACAGGAATTTTCGTAAACACAGCACAAATATTTGGGAAGATATAAAGGTTTTCTTAAAAAATCTCAAATTTTCCCACCTGTTTTTTGCTTATAACATGCAGAGTTTTCTGTTATATTATACGAAACTTACAGAAAAGATGACAATATGTTAGAGAAGCATTTTGTAAAAATTTAGAAAAGAATGTTTGAATATTGAAGGAATTATGAGCAGTTTTAGTAAATAATGTTTTACTACGCATGCGCGAAACATAGTGTAATTTTTCTTCCACAACTTTAAAGCCAGATATATAGGGCAACTTATATAAAAATATTCAGTTCAATATCATTAGTATTCAGAACGATATCGGCATTACAACGAGCAGAATTTTAGCTCCTGTCGAAGAGAGGCTAAAATATGAGGGGTTGTACACAAATTGATATTTTTTAAACTTATGTCTTTGAATAGTTATATTGAATTGTATAGTGGCTAGAATTTGCTGAATACCCATGAAGACTTATCAATTACGTGCATAACTTAAATTCCGGCTAATTAGGCACTATAAATAACAAAAATTTTATTACTTTATTTATATTATTTACATGATCATTAACAAGTTACATATTACAATTATTTTACGGCCAAACGATATTTTTAAATATATTTCTTTTATGGCGAAACGATTTTTTATCTAATTAATTTCTTTTTTTAAAATATTTTAATAATTCTACATATATCTTTTTTTTTATTCGTTACGAATATTAGATGTGTTCATGGGTATTCAGCAAATTCCAGCCACTATACAATTCAATATAACTATTCAAAGATATAAGTTTAAAAAATATTAATTTGTGTACAACCCCTCATATTTTAGCCTCTCTTCGACAGGAGCTAAAATTCTGCTCGTTGTAATGCCGATATCGTTCTGAATACTAATGATATTGAACTGAATATTTTTATATAAGTTGCCCTATATATCTGGCTTTAAAGTTGTGAAAGAAAAATTACACTATGTTTCGCGCATGCGTAGTAAAACATTATTTACTAAAACTACTCATAACTCCTTCAATATTCAAACATTCTTTTCCAAATTTTTACAAAATGCTTCTCTAACATATTGTCATTTTTTCTGTAAGTTTCGTATAATATAACAGAAAACTCTTCATGTTATAAGCAAAAAACAGGTGGGAAAATTTGAGATTTTTTAAGAAAACCTTTATATCTTCCCAAATATTTGTGCTGTGTTTACGAAAATTCCTGTAAATATTATGTACATTAAACATTACCATTTCTGAAAGTTTCATCTTGTTATCGGTATTCTGTGATACGCGGTGTGACAAAAACGTTTTTGTCTTCATCAGTTTGTAGACGGTCCCCTAATTGCCCTCAGGACCAAATATTCAATGTAAAATGTGAGTTATTGTCTATTCTTTACATGTCTGAAGTTTAAAGGCAATCAGTTAAACCTTTCCGGAGAAATTCTAAAAAATGTAAAAATCTTCAAGTGTCCGGATACTTTTGGGCATATAGTGTATACCATCTCACCGTCACTACCGATGACATTCACAATACGAAGCAAGGGTGCAAATACATCACCAACGGTTTGAGACTAGACTATCTCAGTATAAAGAAATAAAACACGATAATGAGCACAGGGGTCGGCTACTAATGGACTTTCAACTACAGTTTCAAAGTTTGGATGATTTGAAACTATTTCTGTGGGATCAAAGCCTAACATTTGCGAAAGGCCGTCGTGTAAAATAATCCGTGCTTTTCCCTTGACCTTAATTTCTACTCTCTTAGTGCTATCATTGAACCTGAAGGTTATCTTATCATGAAATGTTTCGAGGGCGATTCCTTTCAGAATGTCTGAGAAGGTTTCATGAAATCCAG
Source organism: Araneus ventricosus (assembly GCA_013235015.1). Lineage (NCBI taxonomy): Eukaryota > Metazoa > Arthropoda > Arachnida > Araneae > Araneidae > Araneus > Araneus ventricosus. The sequence continues at coordinate 49,419 of BGPR01008910.1, read as the reverse complement.
GTGGAACTCTGCGACCGATAACTTTACCGTCTCAACCTAACTTTACGGCTTCAATCTTAATTATTAATTTTGGATGTACACTACGTAATGTGTGTTTTTATATTTTAATTTGCTCCGCAAAGAGAATAACTACTATTTAAACGTGCCCGTTTTATGGATACTTAATTTTTTATGCGTGTGTGTATATATTTTGCTATGCAGAGAGTAAGCAAAATCGTCGAAATATATGTAAAATCATGGGAGGATTGACATGCTGTTGGAAATGGCTAGGAGGAATTTAATAAAATTCGGTACATATGTTTTCCAGTGGCTGATTAAAAATACTCTATGGATAAATAAGCGCCAACCCTATCCATGCGGGTAGGGTGGGGTAAAGTCGTTTAAACTCATCTAACAAATGGATCGATTGACATGAAAATTTATACTGGTGGGGCAATTTTGATGAGACAAGCTACATATGTTTCTCACAGACTGACTAAAAGTACTGAAAAGGTAAATAAACGCTTATCTGATGCCTAAATGTAGTGTGGGGCAAAATCGTCAAAACACATGTAAACATTGAGCCGAATGACATGCTGTTGGACATGCCTTAAGCGATTTTGATGCATTTTGGTACATATACTTCTAATTTGAAAACTAAAAATATTGTAGGGGTAAATAAACTCTAACCCAATCCCTGTGGGCAGGATGGTGTAAAGTTGTTTAAATACATCTAACGAATGGACAGGTTGGCATGAAATTTGATTAGGCTGGAGCAATTTGATGAAACTTAATACACATGTTCTTAATAGGCCGAATGAAAGCAATTTAGGTGTAAATAAAATTCACCCAATTCATCAGGTAGGGTGGAGCAAGGACATATCCGACTGATGCAAAACTTCACATTGCTGGAAAGATTTTGATGAAATTTGTTATGAATGTTCCTCATTAATCGACATGAAGCACAGTTGGGGTAAATAAGCCCTAAATCAGTCCTTCAGGGTAGGTTGGGGACATGTCTTCAAAATACACTTAAAAATGGACTGGCAGAAATGAAACTTAGATCGCATGTTTGAACACCATTGAACTAAAAATATAATGGGATTGAATCTTTTTTTATTCACCCTATAGGATGATAACTACCGATAAGACAAGTCGTAGAAATGTTGACTTAGAACGTCTAGAGCAATTAAGACGAAACATGTTTCATTAGTTGATTTAGACATTTTAATTGTTGAAATTTTAGTTCAAAAATGACTGCTACATTGCTGAACATAGAAAAAAATTGTATTGAGAAATGGGCCGTGTCTCGAACGCCACTGGGTTGGTTGAAGGTGAGTCATTGAAAGAACTTTAAAAAATGGATAATTTAACATAAAGCTTTTATGTCCTGCGTCCCTAAAATAATAAGATGCCCCCAAGTATTACATACCAAGTATACAGTATTACATATATTTCTTACATTGTCGACAATGTAAGAAATATATGTAATACTGTATAATATGAGATATGATAAATGAAAGAAACTTTTAGCACAATTAATTTATAAAACATTTCATCACAAAAATTTGATAAATATTTCAGCAATGAAGGAAACTTTTTTATTTATAAAATACTAACTGATATGCCCGGCGTTTCTCGGGATAAAAATATTTTCAAGTCCAAGTACTTATAACACTTTCAATTTAGTAAAAGTGTTTTTCGCGGAAGCGACTTTCGTTACTTGATTACTACTTTGCTGTATTCATTCGAGCATTGCGAGTTTATTGAATGCTTTATTCCTTTCACTTTATTTAGTGCAGGACACTTTCCAACATAATAAATTGCAAATATTTCAATTATTTAAAAAAACTATGGATATGTTTATTTATTTTGCTATTGATTCATAATGACAATTATATATTTTTATTTTAATAAATAAAAAACCATACCTTAATTGAAGACTCCATAAAAAAATAGGAAAATCAGAGGGTGTATAAATAGTTTTTCCCTATGTATTTTATACAACCAGTCATTACATAACTTACAATTTTCGCAATTTAATAACTCTATATTAATACTCTCAATATTAATACTTGTAAATACTTTGTTTAAATAATTTCAACTTCTTTTGTATATAAGTTTATCTATACAGTTCCATGCATCTGAAATGCATATGAAAAATTTTCATTATTATCTACAAATATTTCAATTATTTAAGAAATTCTATCTGAATATGTTTTTAAACTATATATTAGTTTTCATTTTTTATTTTATGACGAATTTATCGATGCTAAATTTTTGAATTAAAATATATCTCTTAATAAATGACCACTATATTTCTATTAAAAAGATTTAAATTCATTTTTATTACGGATGTTATTATTTTCTGTGAGCAAAGTTTATCTGGAAATTATTGTTACATAGTTTATTCGGATGAAATTGTTCTACATAAATTAGAAACGAATGAAGATGGAGGGGGGGTTAATAAATACAGGGTACTAGATGAAAGAGTAGCAAGTTAGCTTCAATAAAGCAATGGATAATGGCGTAATGAGACCGTTTGTTATATAAATAATATAATATGACCACAGGTCAATAGTATAGAGTAAGACGCTTTTATCAGTCCTGAATAGCAGGTCAGTCCATGTGTACATAATTGTAACACTTCAGGTTGGCACCCAGTATCAAGCAAATGCATCAGGAAATGTTTACTGAAAAAAATGAAACTGTTTTAGGATGGTTTATACATTTATTTATTATGGTTTATTTGTTATGATTTATACTATCTGATCAAAAGTATCCGGACCCATTCAGAATTTTTTGAAATTTCTCCTGGAAGGCTAAACTGACTGCTCTTCGACCATATAAAGAATGGACTCTAACTCACATTTTACAGTGAAGATTCGGTCTTAAGGGCAATTAGGGGAACCCTTCACAAATTTATCAAAATCAAATAATCTACAAATAGTGATCGTCGAACTGAAATTTACATTATTCATTTTATTTATAAGTATGCCTGGGTATTCAGCATATTCAATATTTATTGCATTCTATAAAATTATTCAAAAATTTAAGTTGAAAAAATATTAATTTCTGGAAAACACCTCATATGTTTTTTTTTGTCTTAAAGAGAAGAAAAACTTCTGCTCACTGCAATGCTGAAATGTTTCTAAATCTTAATAATATTTGGCTGGATTTCTTACGTAAGTTGCCCTACGTGTCTGGCTTTGAAATTATGAATGAAAAATTACGCTATGTCTAGCGCATGCGCAGTAAAATATTACCTCAACTACTCATATTTTTTCTAATATTGAAAATTTTTTTCTAAATTTTTGCACAATGTTTCTCTAACTTATTGTCAATTTTGCTGTAAGTTTCATATAATATAACAGAAAACTCTGCAAGTTATAAGCAAAAAACAGGTGGAGAAATTTGGGAATTTTTAAGAAAGCCTTTATATCTTCCAGAATATTTATGCTGCGTCTGCGAAAATTCATGTAAATATTATTCACAGCAAACATAACCAATGCTGAAAGTTTAATCTCTTTATAAGCTTTCTTTGAGGAGGTATGGGCCAAAATAATTTTCGTTTTCATCAATTTTTAGACGTTCTCCTAATTGCCCTCAGGACCGAATCTTTATTGTAAAATGTAAGTTAGGGTAACGGGAGTAAGTTTAGCCTTTCAGGAGAAATTTTTAAAAATGTGAAAATCCGAAAGTGTCCGGATACTTTTTATCAGATAGTGTATGTGCTAGAGCGAAGAAAATTATTATTGCATCAATGCTTCAATATAAAGTAAAGGAAATTGTAGATACTTTGGGCATTGAAAATTATTTCACCAGTAATGGATGAATAGATATGTTTCGGTTTCGAAACATCATCAAATTGAAATCACTATAGGGTGGAAGTGGCACATGTCTGCAAATTGTGAAAAAATAATATTATTGCCTATTCTAAACAACTACAGACTATATACTATATTATAAAGGATTTTTTTCTAATTAAAAATCAAAGTTGAAATATTTTGCTTCCTAAAAAATTTGAAAGATTTAAACAAACTAAAATTTCATCATTTTTTTTAAATGTTTGAATAAAGTTCTTTTTCTTTAGTTAATTCTTAGAATGGACTTCCTCTAAATTTTTCCAAGCAAGTAGAAATATTTCTTTCCATACTTTAATCCGCTCTTTAAAAATAGAAATAACAGTATTTTTCTTAATTATTTGTCATGAAGTTAAGCATCCGATACCGAATCAGTGTGATTATAGATTCTTTAACATTTTATATCCGGGAGAAATTGCTTCGAGAAAATTTTGAGGCATGCCGTACATAGGGGGAATGCGGGGGCATTGATAAACTTTTTTTAGAAATATAAAAAATGATTCCACCACGGTAATAATTAAAACAAATACAATATTTTCTTATATTTGTTAATCTAATATAGGATTTCAGTCAAATTTTGGTCATTAATGGTATAGTAAAATAATTATTACACTTTTATCCTAAGAATGGATGTGTATCAATCTGCCCCATACTTGGGGTACATTGATACACACGAAAATATCAAAAATAATGATGATTAATAAGTTTGGGATCAAAACAAAATTTGTTTTATCAATAAACTTTGCATTCCAAATCAATGTTTAAATGTTTAAGAAAGTAGCACACTTTTATTTTAATCAAAATTCAACATTTTTAATGAGACTCGAAAAATGTAACAATACAGCCTCAGAAAATAGTTTAACTCTACAAATAATAAAGGAGAATGGGTGTCTTAAAAAAATACTTTTGAGGGAGGGAATGTGTACCTCGAAGCCGTTTTTTTAATTTTAATTAATTAAAAATTATGGGAAATTTTCGCGTTCTTCCGTCATAATTTAGGAAAATAATATAGCATAAAATTAATTTTTACATATCTGAAAGTGCAAAAAATTTTCTCTGCGATGATATTAATTAAGTTTCCGCACAATTTGCTCTTCAATTTTTATAAATTCGTAAATAAATATTTTAAACTTAATTTACAACAATACTTTTCATTTTTGCAATGAAACTCAAACCACTTTCATTGTTTAAACAAATACTTAATTGAGTATTTCTCTGAGATGGTTTATTTTTACGCTGTTTTCCATTTCTGAAGATTTTTTGCAAAGTAGTTGTTGTTGAGGCACATTGATACACACAGAAAACGCGTATCAATGTGCCCCTGGAGTCAATTGTATCAATGTGCCCCAGGAGTCAATTGTATCAATCTGCCCCAAGAGCTGTTTTTACCTTAAAAAAGTGGCTACGCAAAAACAACGCTAAAGAGTCTCAAAACTTAATATAGTTCAGAAAAATAAATGCTTCTTCCTACTTTTGGAGAAGATTCTCTCGCAGGAAAACATAACCAGGTAAAGAAATCACACAATACATACTTAGGGAAAAATTCACTTAGACGAGAAGATTAGCGGTTTAATTCATTTAACTTTTGACTCAACATGGCCGAAAAATATACCCTGTGATAAGGGTTACAGTGGCATATGTGTGAGGGGATATGAACAACTTAAGCCATTCCAATCATAAAAATTTATGGACTGTATCAATGTTCCTGCGTATCAATCTACTCCAACTCCTCTATATTATTTCCCCCTTTTTTTTAAAAAAATACTTGAGTACGGTCAAGTATTCATATCGCTCCCTCCTTTGAGACACAAATCTTTTGAAAGCACCTGAATGAGGATTCCCTTACACAGACGAAGTTTCCGCGATGCTCCGAGAGAGAGCATTGGAAATCTAGTTTGAATGCCTGTCGATGCAGGCCGGATTTTGGTCATCAGATCTCTGCAACATAAAACTATTTCTTAGATTGTCTTGAAAAATCATGCCGCGATTATTTCCAGGTCGTAAAAAAAATGCCGTCTCCCGCACTTGATTGGAACAATTTTAATTTTAAAGTATCTGGGGAATAAAATTAAAAAAAAAACGTACTTTCCTCTTATATACAATTTATTGATTCCTCAATTTTGAGACCTATAGCAATGGTGCCCAGGGCACTTTCCATGCTTGCCCCATCCCAGTTACGCCACTGCTTGTACTAAATATATTTATAAACGAATATCAGACATTTTATTGAGTTTAGAAGCTGAATCGAGCATTGAGAACATATTGTGCCTTTATCTTCACCCAAATGTTCGGAATTTTGAATAGCTGTAGCTATTGAAGTACTTGTTCTTAAACATGTGTTACTGTTGTTTTAGATTAGGCCAATAACATTTTATTGTGCATAATCTTCTTTCGGTAATCTGAAAACCTTACGACGTTTCTGTTTGTTCCTTCAATGTGACGCAAATATCAAATATATACTCTTCAGTACATAATTCCTAACATTCAATTGTATGCGTTTATTGATAAAAATAGGCAACATATATTTCTCATATTGAGACATTTTATGATGGCAGAAGACTATATACAATAAGATCAAAACTTTTTTCCAATTACTTTTTTAATTAAATCTCTTCAAATATTATGATATTGTACAGGTATTTGAGTAAGTAGCTACCGATTTTACAACTTCACGAATTGACTCTCAGTTAAACGTTTAAACTAGTTATAAGTTTCCTCTTTTATTATATTGTAATAAGGCAAAATAATAATGATTTATATAATATATCGGTGTCCTTTATCCTTTTAACTAGCGTATAAACCTTTTTGAAACTATTCGCCTGTTGAAGTATAAAAATTAATTATAAATATATGGTCACAGGAGCACAGTTCCCGTATACGTCGGGACATCTATAGTATATTATGGCAATTTGCGGTAGAAAAATAATTTTAAACTTATAATATTAAATTTAAAATATCCAGAACTAGCTGATAACCCGGCGATGCTCGGGTTCAACATTTGTTCCGAAATTATCACTAATTTTCCCCAACAAACTTAAATCTCCTTTGAATCATTTCTTGATGAATTAACCTTTCAAATCTAGCATTTTTTATTACCTTATAACCAGGGATGGATTAAGATTGTTGGGGGCCCCTGGAGCAGAATTTCTTTAGGGCCCTCTGGAAACATTAGAAATATGTACTTTTACATTTCATGTTGCTAGTGATTAAGTGTTTTAAAATAATTTAAATTTGCATATATTTAATGGCGATAATTATATCTTTATAAATAATACTTAAACTGTATAATTGATACATTATGTAACTTTTTAATCAGTATATTTAAATAATAAATTACATTTTAATTAATAACCATTAAGCTGTTTCGATTTGGCATACTTATATCATAATTTAATATCATTAACAAAATGAACTCAGAATCCATTGAGTATATGAAAATACAGAAAACCTTTTCTTAGAAAAAATTAATTTTCTGAATTCCTTTTGAACATAACACAACACTATTATTTTTTAATAACATTACTGAGTCATAAATCTCTAAAAAGATTTATTTTAATGCTAAATACTGAAGTATTATAAGGTGCGAATGTAAAAGCAAAATTCATACTTAACCCTTAAAAGCACGCTTTTTTAAAAATTGATATAAAAGTGTTTTTTGAATTTCATTTCTTGAATAAAACATAGAAAAAATACTTTAAAATATCCTTTTTTGTTTTAAGTATTATTTACGGCTAAAAACAGTTTGTAACCAGCTGACAAAACTGGGCTTAGCTATAAACATCATTAGCCACAACATTTCAGAAAAAATTTCCTTGATAATATTCTATGATATTAAAGAGAGATTAGTTTTAATAACTTTATAATATGGATAAGATATTTTCTTCAACATTGTAGAATAAAATATGGTATTATCAAGCGCACAAACAAAGAAAAAATGATGCAGCTTCAAGTGAAAAGCATCATTTATTATCAGCTCTCAGGCTGTCATCGTCATCTATATGTTGTAAATTTATTTAATAAAATTTTTAATATGTATTCTATTGGCCTCAACAGGCATTAGAACTTAGCCTTATTTTCAAAATTTCAGAAGACAAAATTGGGTATATTGCTTAAAGGCAATATTGGCCCTATTGGAAAAAATTTCTTTTCCGGTATAAAAAAAGTATACCGGTTTATGAAAGACCGGTTCTGGTATGATACTGGATCCGGTATGATACCGGCTTCAGTATGATACTGGAACCGGTAAAATACCGGATCCAGTATCATACCGAAAACGGTGTTTCATATACCGGATCCAGTATCATACTGTAACCGGTATCATACCGGAACCGGTGTTTCATAAGCCGGTATAAGGTTCCAGTATGATACTGGATCCGGTACGATACCGGTTCCAGTATAAAACACCGGGCCAAGTGTTATACCAAAACCAGTATCAAACCGGTATCATAATAGAATATTGATTACAGAATTGTACTGAATTAGGTACATATTATGGAGCACAGGATTTATCAAATTAACATAATTAAATCATTCAATAAAAAAATGTGAAACATCAAATTAAAGAAGAATAAAGAAAAGTGTGTTTAATAATAATAAGATGTTAAAATTTTACAAATAGTGACAGTGATTTACAGATTGAAGAAGGGTAATATATTGTACTAGGGGGTTCTGCCCCTGCTCGCACACCCCCAGGAGGATTGCGTTACAATCTTCCCGGGTTGCTACACAAAACTTGCTCGCTACAATAAAAAAAAGGGGCCTAGTAAAAATATTGTAAAATATATATATGAATCAGCTTTATTTTGCTTCTGGTGCTTTAATTTAAATTAGCACAGAATAAAATATTTTAGACTCAAAAAGATATTTTTCTTCAAATAAAACTTACGAAGAAAATTATGAAAGTGATAAACAAATGAATGAGAGTTGCAAAATTAAAACAAATATAATTATTCTAAAAACTAACTCTAAAAACAAATTAGATTTAATATTATTAATAGAGATTGTGGTTTTGCATTTTATCACTATGAACATAAAAAAAATACAGTATTATGAATAAATAAAAGTTGTAAGCTGATTTCCTTTTAATACTTTCACCTTAATCAAGAAGGAATAAATTTTTTTGGCCCTGAAAAGGACCGTTTATTATATAGTGAAAGCATCAGGAAGTCAAATTCAACAGGCATTGATGCATCAGAGAATTATCTTAAACGTTTTTTTAAAAAAATGATTCGACTCTATTACACAATATATACAAATACATACAGAAAATTATGAATACAGTGCACTCCTGATTATTCGGGTTAATCACCGGGAGGGATCGCACGGACAATAGAAAAACACAGATAATCCGAAAACTCCATTTTATTAAAGAAAAATCAACAACACAAAAATATAAAAATTACTTACATTTGCATGCTGTATAACATCAAACTAGGAATTTTCCTTTTAATATTTACTGCTTTAAAAAGTCTGTTATGCATCTTTGCTTCTGCTGTTTGCTCAGCTCTTCTCGTATATCGACACATATTTTACGAATGAGGTGTGAGGAAGAAGCGTGTTCGTACGAGAAAGAGCTAGCAGGAAGTGGATGATTCCTTTCTCAGAAAATTAATGGTTGAACCGGTAGAGATTGCACGTGAAGGAAAAAAAATCTATTCTTTAGCTTCCGCCGTCACGGCTCACTAGTTTCACGGAAAGGACCTCTCGATCGAACATCAACATCGATTTTACATGCATGATAAGCGTGAAAATGTTTCTCTTTGAATTCTTTTGTGAATCCGGAATTAGCATGGATAATCCGTGCACGGATAATGGAGAGTATACTGTATAAGCATTGAAAATACAATATATTGCCCTTCTGAACAATCCAAAAATTTCATTCCTGTATATACAAAACATTGCACTTCTCAACACTACAAAAAATTTCATTCCTAGATATAAAAAAAACATGATTTGAAAAGTTTCCATTATTATTCACCGTAAAAGTCGGAACATCCTTGCATAAGACACTTAATAAATGAACAAATTTGCATTACATCATTACACTAAAAAAAGAATTCTCTCCAACAATTGATAAACATTTTTACAAAATTAATACGGTAGCAGGTCAAAATTCAAATTATACACAAAATATAAGCTACATACATATAAAAGGCTTATGTTAATGTTCACGGTATTTCTCTGTAAACACAATTACATACCTCTTTGGTCGAAGAGATAATTGAAACACTGTCAAATGCCCTGGCTCTAGACAAACCAACATAAAGTTGGCCATGTGTAAAAAAAGGATTAGTTAATACCAAGCACACTTTGTCAGAAATTTGGCCTTAGGATTTATTAATGGTCATAGAAAATGCCAAACGTACAGGCAATTTTTTTCTTTTAAAACTAAAAGGAATATTATTGTCCGATGGGATGAGCGGTATTCTGGGAATTAAAAATGTTTCTTTTGAGCTTGACTCAATCATTTCTGCTTCAATAAGGTTACGCTGTAGTTTTGTCACTATTAGTCTTGTTGTACAGTCCATTGCACAGGCCTTTTGAAGGCATCAAATTTTGAAGTAGCATTTGAATTTTTTATCAGCCAAGGGTTGTAAGGTACTATATACTGTTCCAGCATGATGTGCCTTTATATCAGCCCCCATAGATGCGAAGGATAATGCAGCCTTATATTCTCGAATCTGCTCTCGATAGTTTTTTGCTTCCTGTGAATTGCTGCAGAGTAATTCTTTGAAAAGTTCAGGAGCTTCTGTCAGATTTGGAAGATGAACTTTCCCATCATGACAGCATTTGGTATATTTTTTTTACTCGAGTTCACTTCGTTCCTGCAATGAAATGCATCACAAAATTCGCACACCTCAGACATATCGCTATGTTCCGGGACATTCACCTCAATTTGATTTGAGAATGAACACGATTTGCCTAAGTTGATCAGAACGTTTTCTGGCTCGCCTAAGCTTATCAGCTTCATTTCTGGCTGATATCCTTTGAAGCGTTTCATCAAAATTTTCATTTGAATGCTGTTCCTCCGCAGATTGTAATAAAGGTCTTGGAAACTCATTTGCAAGAAGAATTTAACGTAATGTTGAAAAAAAAATCGCTTTCAGCACTGGTCAAGTCGAAGTCAAGTCGCCACGTTTGGAGCGTAGCCGATTGTAAACAAACCGGTCGTTGCCATCGGAAGGAAACTTTTTTAATCTCACGTACTATTTTCGCCTTAGCGTTTTATATATATAGATTTTCAATGCATATATTCATAATTTTATGCATGTGTTTGTATATATCGTGGAATGGAGTTGAATTATTTTTTAAAAAAATGTTTAAGATAATTCTTTTCGAATTTGTCAATCGCAGGGCATACGACAGATTCGTTATTTTTCAATATATGAGTATGTCATAATTTTTAAAAAGCAGATAACATTTAAACATGTATTATAATCTATATATATATATAAAACGCTAAGGCGTAAGAAGTACGTGGCGGAAAAGTCTTTTCTGTGATGGCAACGACCGGTTTGTTTACAACTGGCAACGGCCGAAACAGATAATTCATAAATAAACAGAACCTTCATTTTTTCCTCCAAAACCTGAAGTTTTTTTATATTTTTTAATTTGAACTTTTTGTGAATACGTGGATGATAGCCTTTGCAGCTAAAAATCCCAAGAACCCTTCAAATCAGTCCATCGATATTTCATTACAAAACGTGCTGAAAGTGATTTTTCTGACCAACTTATGTGAATCGAATCGTGTTTATTCTCAAATTGAGGTGAATGTCCCGGAACATAGCAATATGTCTGAGGTGTGCGAATTTTGTGATGCATTTTATTGCAGAAACTAAGTGAACTCGAGTAAAAAAATATACCAAATGCTGTCATGATGGGAAAGTTCATCTTCCAAATCTGATAGAAGCTCCTGAACTTTTTAAAGAATTACTCTGTAGCAATTCACTGGAAGCAAAAAACTATCGAGAGCAGATTCGAGAATATAATGCTGCATTATCCTTTGCATCTATGGGGGCTGAAATAAAGGCACATCCTGATGGAACAGTATATATTACCTTACAACCCTTGGCTGTTAAAAAATTCAATGCCCATATAAATGTTGAAGTGTGTGAAGATTGTTAAGTACCTATATAAATATGTCTATGAAGGTCACGATGCAGCTTCAGATTGACTTCAGACAAATAATGGTTCTTTAAAGAACTATGAATTTTTAACTTTTTTTGATAGTAGATACGTAAGTACTCCTGAAGCGATGTGGACTCATTGAATTTTCTCTCTCAGAAAAATCTCATGTAGGTAATCATGAGATTGGCCGTTCACTTGCCAAACCAACAGCAAGTGGTAAAACAAAGTGGTGATAATGCTACTTCAAAATTTGATGCCTTCAAAAGGCTGTACAACAAAGCTAATAGTGACAAAACTACAGCGTACTGTTATTGAAGCAGAAATGATTGGGTCGAGCTCAAAAGAAACATTTTTAATTCTCAGAATACCGCTCATCCCATCGGACAATAATATGCCTTTTAGTTTTAAAAGAAAACAATTCCCTGAACGTTTGGCATTTTCTATGACCATTAATAAATCCTAGGGCCAAACTTTTGACAAAGTGTGCTTGGTATTAACTAATCCTTTTTTTACACATGGCCAACTTTATGTTGGTTTGTCTAGAGCCAGGTCATTTGATAGTGTTTCAATTATCTCTTCGACCAAAGAGGTATGTAATTGTGTTTACAGAGAAATACCGTGAACATTAACATAACCCTTTTATATGTTTGTAGCTTATATTTTGTGTATAATTTAAATTTTGACCTGCTACCGTATTAATTTTGTAAAAATGTATATCAATTATTGGAGAGAATTCTTTTTTTAGTGTAATGATGTATTGCAAATTTGATCATTTATTAAGTGTCTTATGCAAGGATGTTCCGACTTTTACGGTGAATAATAATGGAAACTTTTCAAATCATGTTTTTTTTATATCTAGGAATGAAATTTTATGTAGTGTTGAGAAGTGCAATGTTTTGTATATACAGGAATGAAATTTTTGGATTGTTCAGAAGGGCAATATATTGTATTTTCAATGCTTATACAGTATACTCTCCATTATCCGTGCACGGATTATCCATGCTCATTCCGGATTCACAAAATAATTCAAAGAGAAACATTTTCACGCTTATCATGCATGTAAAATCGATGTTGATGTTCGATCGAGAGGTCCTTTCCGTGAAACTAGTGAGCCGTGACGGCGGAAGCTAAAGAATAGATTTTTTCCTTCACGTGCAATCTCTACCGGTTCAACCATTAATTTTCTGGGAAAGGAATCATTCACTTCCTGCTAGCTCATTCTCGTACGAACACGCTTCTTCCTCACACCTCATTCGTAAAATATGTGTCGATATACGAGAAGAGATGAACAAACAGCAGAAGCAAAGATGCATAATAGACTTTTTAAAGCAGCAAATATTAAAAGGAAAATTCCTAGTTTGATGTTATACAGCATGCAAATGTAAGTAATTTTTATATTTTTGTGTTGTTGATTTTTTTTAATAAAATGGAGTTTTCGGATTATCTGTGTTTTTCTGTTGTCCGTGCGATCCCTCCCGATGATTAACCCGGATAATCAGGAGTGCACTGTATTCATAATTTTATGTATGTATCTGTATATATTGTGTAATAGAGTTGAATCATTTTTTAAAAAAATGTTTAAGATAATTCTTTAATGCATCAATGCCTGTTGAATTTGACTTCCTGATGCTTTCACTATATAAAAAACGGTCCTTTTCAGGGCCAAAAAATTTTATTCCTTCTTGATTAAGATGAAAGTATTAAAAGGAAATCAGCTTACAATTTTTATTTATTCATAATACTGTATTTTTTTTATGTTCATAGTGATAAGATGCAAGACCACAATCTCTATTAATAATGTTAAATCTAATTTGTTTTTAGAGTTAGTTTTTAGAATAATTATATTTGTTTTAATTTTGCAACTCTCATTCATTTGTTTATCAATTTCATAATTTTCTTTGTAAGTTTTATTTGAAGAAAAATATCTTTTTGAATCTAAAATATTTTATTCTGGGCTGATTTAAATTAAAGAACCAGAAGGAAAATTAAGCTGATTCATATATAAATTTTACAATATTTTTACTAGGCCGCTTTTTTTTTATTGTAGCGAGAGAAGCGAGCAAGGTTTGTGTAGCAACCGGGGAAGATTGTAACGCAATCCTCCTGGTGGTTGGCGAGCTTTCGCGAGCTGGGGCAGAGTCCCCTAGTAATAACGAATTTTATTTTAAAAAATTAGATAGCGCCTACTTTAGGGGGCTTATCTCTCTCCCTCCGCGGATCCATTTCTATACACAATATGGTTAATCAAACTTATTATATTACAAGTATTTAAGTTATTGTTACGCACTTATTACAAGTATTTAAACCAGTATACTGTCTTAAATACTTCCAGTATATTTTTATACTGGTTCAAAATTTCCAGTATGTTTTCCTACTGGTATCAAAATTTCCAGTATGGTATCATACCGGCTTCAAAATTTCCAGTATATTTTCCTTCTGGTATCAAAATTTCCAGTATGGTATCATACCGGCTTCAAAATTTCCAGTATGGTATCATACCGGCTTCAAAATTTCCTGTATGATTTCATACCGACTTCAAAATTTTCGGTATGTCTTTTCTGGTTCCGGTATCATTTTGATACCGGTATTTTGTATTTTTTCCAATAGGGTAACACTAGGCCTATAAGGGTTAAGGCTAAATATTCAAATTAACATATAATGCATTCTTGATTTCATTGAAGAACCAATCTACCTCATGAAGAACCAATTGTTATAAACCTTTTGTCTCAACGTTTTATAATTTTTAAAAATTTCTTGAGGCATAAATTCACATGTACAAAAGAAAAACGTTCCAACATATTTTTAAACTGAAGATAAATACCAAATCGGACTCATCTGACATTTTTTCAGATTGTTTTACTTTACAACAAAGATGTAGAGCCCGATTAGTTTTATAATCATTTATATTAAGTTGAAAATACATTCCTCATGCATTAAATTTATAGCCAACCTTAAAACGTCCCGGAGAACTCTTCGAAAGCAACATGAAGTGGATTTAAAAAAATCGCTCGAATTATGAAATACAAACACATAAATTCATCAATAATATAACTTTAATTTTTATGCATTCATTTAAATATCAACATGATATTTTAATAATTGACAAGAATTAAAATTATGCAATAATTCTAAACAGAAAATTATATTTTAAGCTTTTGAAATGCTCCATGTTTGTTGAATATCTTAAACAGCGACAAAGTTAAAATTATACAAAATTCATGCACATTACCTCGAAAGAAGACGATTATGACTTTTTATAAAGTTATTATCAGGTTCAAGTGTTATTGAGTTCTTAATGTTCCATGTATAGAAGTACCATACTATTTAACATACTATTGTCGAATTTCAACGCGTTGAGATTCTACAATAGATTTTCACTCTTTTTGAAAGACAGAAAATTATCATTTTTTAAATTTTATTTTAACCCTTCAAACGGCACTTTTCTAGTTAAATATTGAACACAAATCGCAAAAAGGGAGGAAACCAGTTTTGACATCATTGGACTGACAGAAACCTTGTGGAGTCAGAGAGCGTCCACAGGAGATTTTTCATTCACAGCTATTCGTTCCTGTGTTGCCGACTGCTACTTGCTATTTTGGTGAAACATTATAAAAATCTTGTATCTTTTGAAAATATGTCTACTTGTGCTGTCGCTACGTGTTCAGAAAAACGAAAGACAAAGGTGTAATATATCATGGGTTTCCAGTATGTCCGAATCTGAATAAACTTTGGATCTCGAAATGTAAAAGGCAAGATCATATAAATGTAAAATACGCTAGGATATGCAGTGATCATTTCAGGTCTAGTGATTAAATAGATGAGATGAAGAATCATTTACTTGGTTTAAATCAAAAGAAAATTTTAAAACCTGATGTAGTTCTAAGTGTTAACTTGCCATTGCAAGCTAATGGGGAAGATATTTCAAGTAGGAATGAAATGAAAAGAAAAAGAAGTATTTTACAGGAAGCAAAAGATCAGATTAAAATGTTTGAGTCCTAAAAAAGCATGTGAAACGCCAGCTATGTAGCGATTTATTACACCTACAAATGAAAACATTTGCTCATCCTGCTTTGAAACTCAAAAATAAAATGCATTACTTCTGGAAAGAATTAGATTTCTTGAAAAAAACTTGAAAAGACAAAAGAGGAGACTAAGAAAAATCAGAGAAACATATAAGAAAAAATAGAAGAAAACGAAAACTCAAATTGGCCGTATTTTAACCGAAAATAAAAGTTTAAAAAGTGAAGGGGAAAAACTATCGAAAATAGAAGAAAATTTTAAACATATCTTAACATCAACTGAGATAAATGCCGTAATATAAAATAAAAGCAAAATCAAGTGGAGAGTAGAAGATATTTCTAGGCATTTAATTTTTCGATCTACTTCCAGGCTGGCTTATGAATATTGGCGAATCAAATGGGGATACCATTACCCAGTGCCAGCGCATTAAATAGATGGTGTTCAAAATTTTCTTGCAGCCCTGGTATGCTTCATGATGTTTTGCTGGTTATGCAAAAAACATTTCATTCAAAACCCTAAGCAGAGAGGGTGTGCATTTTAAATTTTGATGAAATGCACTCTGACAGAAACATTCGCTATGATGTATGTGAAGATCAAATTTTGGGACCATTTTTAAAAGTTCAACTAGTACTAGCACGTGGAGTAATGGCATATTTTCACATAATAAATATAACTGCATTATATTTATTACATATTTTTAGGTATAGTTATAAAGTTAATAATTTTTCTTAGAATAGAAAACAATCAAAAAGCGATCATAAATATACAACTCACCAACATACAAAACTTCGAGAAAACGATCGTAAAGACGAAAGATTCACAAAATGAACCAGGACGAAAAAATTAATAGTATATCCAAATAAAACCTAATTCAAAAAATGCGAAGGAAAGAAATAAACATCTCAGCAGTGCAAATATCTTCTAGATAACATTAACCCAGCCTATCTGAAACAGTAACAACAAATTGACTCTTGACACGAATGGAGAAAGACTCTAGATTTAAAAATTAATTCATTCAATCTAGGTTACCATATAATTGTACGAGCATTACTTTGTCATAAGGTAAAATCACATGACATGAAACATTTAAACACTTCTAAAATGGGCTCATTTAGAGAATCCCCTGGTTACAGAGATAATAGTTACTAAATTCTTAACATATAAGAGAATAAAAATTATTAAACATTGTGATTGGCAAATTTAATACGTGTGTTTAAAGCATAAGATATGAATGCAGACAATTTGAACAGTAAATTTAAATCTCCATCAACGGTTAAAACCAAATACTCAGGCAAAAAGTCCCAAAACAATTTTAATATTAAGGAGATATTTTCAATATCAAAAAGGATAAAGGGAACTCTTATGTAAATATCTTTTTTGGCTATTTTATATTGAATTTATTAAACAAATATTGGTCCCACCATGTCTAGTTAAATATCAAATTAAAGTAATCTGTCAAATTAATTAATTATCAAATTAAAGATTAAAATTAAATATTTACTTAATTAAAATTAAATAATTAATTGTGGCAAGATCTTCACTAAAAACTTTTTTTATGGTTCATACTATTTGCCAGCAATCTTAATCTTATATTTATCTAATAATTATCTTAATTTAAATAAAAGTTATTGTGTCTATGTATGTATGCTCCACATCTCCTCCTAAACCACTGGACTGATTTCAACCAGACATTGTACACTTTTTATTTAAGACGAGAGAAAATTCGCCATCAACTTTTCAAAGCCCAAAAGTTACTTAAAATTTCAGTTAATTAAAAATCAAGCAAGGCGTTTTTCCGTGATATCTTTGGAAAATATCTCTTGAAACTATTTTTACACATTATTAAATTTAAAAAAATTAGCATTTCAGTGACAAAAATTTCATTTCCATACAATTTGTTTCTCTCATTTTAATATTTTTTCAAACTTAATTTTATACAGAATTCGTAACAATATTCTTTATTGTTGAAGAACAAGAATAATACGAATATATCAGAATACACTCACAGAATTCTGGAAGAATGTTAAAAGAAAATTTGTAAAAATAAACGATTAACAATTTATATCAGGACCAACTATTGATTTTATTTATTTTTCTTCTTTAAATTAATGAATAATTAGCTAGTTAATTTAATTGTTTCAAAATATTCATTGAAACGTTTCTTATATTTTACTAATTGTTAACAAAATTTGAAGTACATATATAACAAATAATAATTTATGAGAAAACGGCTGTTTTTAAAAATCGTTTGTTTCAATTGATATTCTCACTTTAATTAAAAACGTTTCAGATCAGGAAAAGAATTTGTGTATTATAATTTTTATACAAAAGCAGTTTTTACATTAAAAATATTAGACATGAAAGCATTTTAATTCGGAGCAAAGCCAGGTATATCAAATTGTTTACCCTATAAAAAGTGGAAGTAAATACGGCTGATGGGAGCTCATAACTTGACAAAAACTTTTAATATAAAAGTTGTTCATTATGATAAGGTGATAATCCCCCTAATTGAAATTTGCTTTCTATCTACAATCGTAACAGAGTAATGAGGAAATGATAAATGGGGGAATTGAATATCGCTTTTCAGCTCATAACTTCTAAGCAATTTTAGCTGACAAAAACTTTTAATATAAAAGTTGTTTGTTAAGATAAGGTGATAATTAACCTGTTTGAATTTTTTTTTCTATCTTTAGTCGTAACAGAGCTATGGAGAAATGATAAATTGGGGGAGGGGATTTAAAATGGCATTTTAGCTCATAACTTTAAAAAAATTATAGCTATCAAAAACGTTTCAATACAAAAGTTGCTTATTATGAAGAGGCAATAATTCGCCTATTTTGAGTTTTCTTTCTATCTTCAATCATAAAGGAATTATGGGAAAATGAAATTTTCAGCCCCCCCCCATCCAGTGGCGGATTTTGACAATATGAGGCTCAAGGCTCAAAATTATTTTGAGGCCCCCTCCAAAAAAAACTTTAAGAGTGATACAAATATGTAACGTAAAATAACTTACTTATGCTTTTAATTCTAGCTCAATGGTATCTTAGTTATTCAATTTGAAGTATTGTTTTTTATCTTATTTCTGACATTTATTTCCCTCATTTTTACAAAGCATATATTTTACTCTTGGTCAATTATATATGGTATATCATTTTTCCTAACGCTATATGTAAGGTTGTCATAATTTTCAGGTATTGATGCGGGACGTTTAAGTGCTAAATAAATAAAACAGGAAAAAAGTGGGTAGTTAATGGTTTATTTTACTCTAATAAGAGATCAATAAAATAGAATCAATCTAGAATAATAAAAGAGATGCAAGGTTAATGCTTTTTAACCCATTCATATTTCAAAGTTGACTTTGATTTCTTAATTATAACATTTTCTCCTTTCACATAATTATAAAATTGGGCTAAAATTTTTTTTAAATCATGTTGACAAATCAAAATTGCTTGTGTTGTCTCCTCTGTCAACCTGTTTCTTTCGTTTGACCATTGAGTTGACATGAGGGAAAATATTCTTACCACATTTGCATTGTGGGCTGGAATGGCAAATACGTATTCGGATAGCTTTTTCAGACATGACTTCTCATCAATATACTTTGTATCTGCAAAAAACTTCATCCATTTCTCTTGCATACTCAATTTCATAATTGCTTTGCAGTTTCGGTTGGTATTAATTTTCTCTAAATAATCTTCTAGGTATACAAACTGGTTGAATAGAATCTCAGTGTTGCTAATATCGATATTCCTTACCTGTAAATATGCAATAGAAGGTTCTATTTCTTCCCGGCAGAATTTAGGGCGACAACGGAACAAATCGCAATATGTGACTGAGTAGTGAAATACGGTGACAGTCTCGTATGCATGGGGCGTATGGAAACCTTAATTATATGTATATATTAAATAGATAAAGAAATTAAAATACTTTTGCATCCCTTTATCTTTTTTCATTTTACTCCAAACAGAAATGTTTTCCGTTTGATAATATAAAATATTTAAGTAGCAGTGTTTGTTTCGGTTTTTGTATCTATCTAGATGGTTGGACACAACATTGTCCAAACATTCAAATTTTATATTAAATAGGAACAAAATTTCAAAATTGTTTTTAACAAATTTTTTTTCTTACGTTTAATAAAGAAAACTTATTCAATCAAAAAGGAGAAATGAGCTCATAAATCACCAACTTATAGTTATGAACTATAATAAATTTTACCATAAACTGAGAACCATTTTATATTTATTCTAAATTTCGAGCTCGAATAAACAGTGCCAACTCTTTTGCCCTAAAGACAGAATGAAATAATCTAATAACAATACAGGTAAATAATAAAATTATCCCTCCGAATTTTTTTCTAAAAAACAGCATTTTGAGACGAATTAAGATAATTTTTTAAAGAAAATATGTTATCTAGTTTAAGCTCTACAAAGTAAATCGTTAAAATCGTTTTCATCATTCCTTTTTTCTAAAAAGTTATCTTGTTAAAAAATGAAAATGTGAAAATGAAGCAATGACTTTCAGATATAACATAACTAATCAAAAGTATAAGTGGGTTGCAGAATAATGTGAACACTTTTGAATTTGCACGTTTTTTCAAATATCTCCCGAAAGGCTGAAAGGATTTTCCTAGAACTTCGACCATGTAAAGAAGAGGTTTCAACTCACAGTTTAAAGAGAAGATTCGGTCGATGGCATTTAGGGGAATGACCAGAAATTGATAAAGAAAATGATTTAGGACTCATTCCATTTTACAGAAAGCTGATAATGAGTTGCAACTTTCACCAATGGTTTCGCTTGATAAGCGCAACATTTACATGCATTTTTTGTTTAAAAAAAACCACTTATATTCAGGAAGTTATAAAGATTTTCTTTAAAAAATCCCACATTTTCCCCCAAGTGTTTTGCTTATAACATACAGAGTTTGCAGCCAATTATTATTATACAAGCCTTCTGTAATAAATTATTTATTTAAAATTTATTACAGAATTCATGTCAATATGTTAGTGAAGTAGTGTAATAAAATTTGTTGGAAATACTTTGAATATTAGAGGAAATATGAGTATTTGTAGTAAATAATTTTTTAATGCGCATGTGCGAAACGTAGCCTAATTTTTCTTTTATAACTTCAAAGCCAGATATATAGGGCAGCTTATATAAAAATTTCAATTGAATATCGTTAAGATTCAGGGAGATATCTGCATTGCAGCGATATGAATTTTATTTGCACTCTAAGAGAAGCCAAATGATGAGGGTTTTTCTACAAATGATATTTTTAAAAAATTTGAATCTTCGAATAGTTGTCGACGAACTGCAATCTAAGTAATTAATTTAATTTATAAGTATACATGGGTATTCAGGATATTCAACTTTCATAAAATTTAATATTACTGTTAGAATCGATTTAATCTCTATACAAGCTATTTTGAAGTTACAAATATTAAGACAAACTGAAATAACAAAATATTTAAATGTGGATCACATTCAGGAGAGTTGATGTTAGTATCTTGCATATAAAAAAAATGCAAAATATTAATTTAGTAAGTAATTTTTTAAAAAATGGTTAAAAAAATGACACCTTTTTTGAAAAATCTAAATACTGTAGCACAAAGTTTGCCAGGACTGTTGAGTCAGACAGCTAACTGCAAAACAAACTGGACCACAATGAATCTGCAAGAGAATATGAAAACATGAAAAAAATCCTAAGAATGATGTCCTGAAATTTAAGCGATACTTAATTTTAATTTAAATTCAATTTGAGTACTCGATTCTTAAAATTAAATAAAAGTCATAAATTAAATTACCTTGATAATAATGCAAGAACAAAAGTATTACGATGTATCTGGCCCCAAAAGTTTAGGGGCCCCTAAGCAGTTAGTTAACTACTTTGCCCTGCGCATTTCTACACCTGTGAAATCAATTTACAGATCATCACGTCTTGGGTACAATGGACGTCTCATCAAAGGAATGTCGTCTTCTGCATATCTCGTTTCTTATAGAGTACATTCCTGGGTGACTAGGAGGTTAATCTATCAATAATAATACACATTATTCACACTAGGACTTCATTCCCCCCGCAACGTTTCGTTTGGCTGTTTTCATTCACTCATTAATTTTTTTAAAGCAAAGAGGGAGAAACTTTTCAATGTGGAGAGGATTATATTATAAACAAGGCTGCAATGTCGTAAATTCGCCTTCGACTTAGCGCTGTGGTGCTTCGTACTTTGAAGCCCCCGTAGAATCTCGAGGCACGAGGCGTCCGCCTCTAACACCTGTGCGGAAATCCGCCACTGCCCACACCAGTTCCACCCCTTTTAGTTGGTTAGCCCATCTACAAACTCGGCCGATATTTTCACCGACCCTACAACATATCCCTCGCCGGTTAAAATCTAATCAAAATTACGCTAGTTATCGTGTTCACAAGATAACATGGACAAAAGCATTATATATATATACGTCTCTACTAATAATAAGGAAAAGAACATTTCGCCCTCTATTCTCATAAGGATTAGAGCTGCAAGAATTAAAGCGGGTGGAAGAGACTGAAAATGACGAGAACTTTCCAACAAGGGGTAGCATGCATAGGTTAAAACGTACTTTAAGTTAGGGGGAGAGGAAGGCAAGGGAGGAAAAATCACTTTTCAGCTCATAACTACTAAACAATTGTAGCCATCGAAAATGTTTAACAATTGTAGCCATCGAAAATGTTTAAGTACAACAATTGTTTGTTGTGATAAGACAATAATTCGCCTAATTGGAATTTTCTTTCTATTTTCAATTGTAAAAGAATTATGGGGAATTGAAAATTTCTACCCCCACCATTTCCACCCCCTTTGAGCTGGAAAGCCCATCTACGAACTCGACCGAGATTTTCACTATCCATACAACATATCCCATGCTGATTAAATTTAAATCAAAATTATTCGTGTTCACAAGATAACATGGCAAAAGCGTTATATATATATATATATATATCATTTTCTTACATGTAATGTGTAATTTTTTTCTAATTTGGTTCTTGTTTTACTGGTTTCAAATTTATTACATAGATGGCGCCACGATTTTTAAATTGAAATATTCCTTATAATAGACAGTTTTTCCAATTTTCAAATATTTTCCAGATAACTTAGTGTATTACATTTATTAACTGGTTTGGAGATTTTTATTTAAAAATCTTACTAATTCTTTAATTTCATAATTAATTATTTCATTTGGTCAATTTTGTAGTTTCATAGTTGGAAATCTTGTTGTGGCAATATGTTATGTCAGGATAAGCGGCGGTATATATTAAAAGTGTTGAATCCTGGTAAAGATAGGTAGAGACACTGATTATTTAATGTTTAATGAATAAGTATGGGTATTTTATTGAAAGATGTATTTATTGTTTTTAGTGCAATATAATAGTGCAATATATTATTGTTTTACATATTTTTATCCTGAATTTTAGTCCTTCCCATATAGTTATGTTTTCTAATTAGGGTTAGTGTATGATTTTTCTTCCTAAATTCTTTCATTTTAGGGTAAATTACCTTGTCTGTTTTTTCAACAACTATAGTAACTAGGATGGTTTGTACAGCAAAATTAATTTAACCTGGCTTAAGCTTGTACACAGCCAAGCTGCTATATTAATTGTTGAAAACTCCATATATATGGATTGCCTTTTTTCAATATTTTTAATAACAACAGAGTTTTTTACATGTTGACATAAATGTTTAAATTTAATTTTTGTTCATGGTATCTATAGTATTTTCAATTCTTCAGATTTTATTTTAAATTTGGCTGTATTGTTTAAATTATGAATTTTTAGTATAGGATTGGCTTCATGATATGTCTTGTTTACTTTGTTTATGTAAGATCATATATAACAAGTTATATATATATATAATATATATATATGTGTGTGTGTGTGTGTGTAATAATCTCACTTAATTTTATTCCAAATTCTAATATTATATATTTTAAAATCTTAATGTATTCCGAAATCACTTTTCTAAAACTCCAGTTTCGTTCTTTTCCAGCGCTGGAGGTATATTAAATCTCTCATTTTGGCATGTTTATTACTAAAAGAATATTTAATCGCTTTCACGTGCCGACAGAAAATCATGACGGCGTCTCTTTGGCACCAGACTCTTTCCCTGAAACGCCTACGTAACTTATTAAAAATACCCAATATTCCCTTCACTTTGATCACGTGTCAATGTGTTATTCCCTTATCCGAGAGAATACAGGGATTTTGCTGTTGACTTTCGCTTGTAACCTAAACGGAGATGGACGTATATCCACCACTCTCCAATTGATAATAAAATAAGAGGTAGTTATTTGCTCGACCTGTTTATTTTCAACGACTACAACCACGGATATGTTATATCAAGTCGGCAGGATGGTACTGCACGGCGAAAAAGAAAAAATCTAAATAACGAAACAAAAGTGAGAGCGGTGGGGAGCAACAGAAAATGGTTTACGGTGGAAAAATTATAGGAGCTTGTTAACAACTGTCTCCTGAGAAGTTCACTGAGTTGACGGAATCTTTATACTCTGCTGATGTCTCGTTCCTGATATAGCGTCAATTCTCCGGCACCATCTGCTATTCGTGAAGATTGTTTCACCTGCCATATTCGGTCCAAAGGCCTTCGATCTACAATGCTTGTTACAAAAGTATCAAAGGAAAGGTGGTCCTCATCATTGTGTTCATTATCTGCTTCAAGAAAAATTTGTGTTCATGAGAAAGAAAAGTACATCGTCATTTGCAACATCGAAGATGTTTTCAGCAAAAAAGTGAAAGTATATTTCGAAATGAGATGTCATAGCGAGTGCGGGTCGCTAGTGACAAATTTCTACTAAATCAAATCAAAATCTCATACCGAGTGCGGGTCGCTATTGAAAAATTTATACTACAGAAGTGATTTCATCTAAATTTAACATATTCCCAGACTGATGTTGAAAATGCCCTACTATATTATTTTGAATAATAAGTGTCCTAAATTTTGAATTTTAATTATTTCTTTAGTGTCTTTTTTCTGGTACCAGTTTAAATTACTTGATCATTAATTTTTTTAAAAAAAATCTGCTATATATGTTTAATATTTGTAAATTTTTCTTATCACTAATTTTTGAAAACTGACGTCAGTATAACAAACTAAGCTATTTTGTGTTTAGAAATTTATGCAATTATAAGATATTTTATTGTGTTTAGAAATTTATTCAAATATAAGATATTTTATTGTGTTTAGAAATTTATTCAAATATAAGATATTTTATTGTGTTAGAAAATGTAAGTTAAGATTTATTTTATTTGAATGATTCTTAGATCAGGATTGATAGTGCTAATACTGATGTACCCATGGAAAATACCCATATAAGTGACCCACACATAATTCCTTTTGACTCTG
The DNA here is from genome assembly GCA_013235015.1 of Araneus ventricosus. Lineage (NCBI taxonomy): Eukaryota > Metazoa > Arthropoda > Arachnida > Araneae > Araneidae > Araneus > Araneus ventricosus. Next base: position 24,047 of record BGPR01008910.1, on the reverse strand, counting down.
AAAATGGAATGAAGATGGACTTATGGCTGCAGTATTTTAATGACACATGCAGGCAACAAAATAAAAATGAAGATTGGAAATTCAAAAACATATCTAAATTCCTTAAAGGTTCTGCACTAACACATTATATCAATTATTGTTTAAATATCTGTAATTTTGATTATCTCTGTTCTGTTCTTACTGAAAAATTTTTGCAACTCATTGTAGTTAACTTTGCCGATTTTTCACAATATTATTTAAAGAAAAATGATGATTTAGTTAAATATTTCCATGAAAAATTAAATTGTGGAAGACAATTGGGTCTTTCCCCTCATCTTATTTTAGAAGGACTTACAGATGGGTTACCTACCCAATTCAAACACTTAATGACTGTCCAACCCCCTAATACGCCTACAGAATGGCTCGCGTTAGCCACGAAACTTTTCAAAATTCAGGAATCTTCTGAGCAAAATGCAGTCGTGAATAATGAACCGACAATGAGGACTAGACCAAACTTTAGTCCTAGACAATCAACACTTGTACCTCGACCACAAAATCCTTTTTTTCGGACAAATTTCCAAAATTTCTCGAGGTCGCGTTCAAATAATTTTGCTTATCCTCATTCTAACACTTCTATGAATCAAGGATTTAGACCAAATCATAATGCTCATTTTCAAAATAGGTTACCTTCTTCTCCATGCAGCATTTCCACCAGACAAGGCATTCCTAATGCATACCATTGGACTCAATTGTGTCCTTTGAGACAACCCCAGTTTACTTGTGACTTGCCTATAACAAATAACTCTGTTTCCCAGTGCAAAGGAAACTCGGTTATTTCATCACAAGTAACAAATGGCAGTGGAAACACTGCTAGTGACAGACAAAACCCTTCAACTGAGACCTCTGACCCAGTTCATTAACAATTATTAGTGTCCGGACACATTTCAACCTTACCAAGTCCTTCAAACTTGGTACATTTACCTATGTCGCATACTTTACTTGATAATGTTAACATTGTTATTGACACAGGATCCACTCTTTCTCTCATACCTGCAGATATAGTCAATAAACTTAATCTACCGAGACAACATACTAGGCCTGTCAGAGTAAATCAAGCTCATGGCAACTTTCAACTTACCCAAATATGTGACGTTTATTTACAAATTGGCCAAGTAAATAAAGGAATAATGATGTACATCATTGAAAATCATTCACCATATCTCATTTTGGGACTGCCAGATTGTAGTCTATATAAACTTGTTATTGATTTTGATAAAAATGAAATATTACGAAATGGAAAATATATTATAAATCAACATACAAAAATAAATAATCAAATATCTTTACATATACAAGAAAATACAAATAACAAAGTGGATAATCAGGATGGCATGGTTAATACCTCAGAGGAAATCTTTCCACCTTTGATTGTTAAACAACTATCCCCTCCAATCTTATCCCTTATGTCAGAATATTCTCATGTCTTTTCTAAAATAAATATGATGTAGGGAAAATTAGAATAGAACCCACTAGAATAAATTTGACATCAGACTTGCCAGTTTCCCAGAGAGCAAACAGAACTTCAGCTACTGAAGAAGTTGAAATAAATAAACAAGTAAAGAATTTATTGGCTGCAGGTTTAATTAAAGAATCAAATAGTTGTTATTCCTCTCCTGTCACGCTGGCTTATAAGAGAGATGTAATGAAAAAACTAGGTTGTGCATTGATTATCGAAAATTAAATGCTATTTGTAAAACTGATGCTAATTAGATAAATTGACTAATGCTAAAATATTTTCAACTTTAGATCTTGCATCAGGTTATTGGCATCCGTAGAATTTTAAACAAACATAAATGCTCAACTTTTGCATGTTATTATTTTGATGACATAGCGATTTTCTCGAATTCTTTAAAGGAACACTATGCTCATTTAGAACAAATATTCAAAATTTGTGAAGAAGAAAATATCAAACTAAAGTTTTCAAAATGTGTTTTCGCTAAAGATAAAATCAACTTTCTTGGCTATGAAATTAAAGAGGATTGCGTCACTCCTGATAATCATAATATTGAAAGTATTAAAAAATTGCAGCCTCCAAAAAATGTTAAGCAACTTCAGGGTTTTCTTGGTTCAGTAAACGTTTATAACAAATTCATTGATTCTTATGCTAAAATTAGGGAACCTTTAAATCAACTTCTAAAGAAGGATAAACAATGGCATTGGACTGCAGATTGCCAAGAAGTTTTTGAATTGTTAAAAAATAAATTAGTAACTAAACCTGTATTACAATTGTATGACCCTAAATTACCTCTTCATGTGTTCTGTGATGCTTCTCAAGTGGCATTTGGGGCAGTTTTGAAACAGCCTGATAGTTCTGGTAATCTTCACCCGGTGTCATATCATTCAAGAACTTTACGTAGTTATGAAAAGAATTATTGCATCACGGAATTGGAATGTTTGGCTATAGTAGATGCCTTTGATAAATTTTATTATTATTTACATGGTAAAAAGTTCATAATCCATACTGATCATGCTGCCCTTGTTTGGCTTAAAAATGTAAAAAATTTAAGGGGAAGATTGTTTCGTGGGTCTTTAAAATTAAACATGTTCGATTATGAAGTTAAATATTTAAAGGGAACAGCAAATGTTGAAGCTGATATGTTATCAAGACATTTTACTGCCCAATATACCCAACATTCTGTACATTTATTTGAATTAGATGAGATAAAGACACATCAAAATTTAGACAATTTGGATAATTCTAAATATAAGAAAATTAATGATGTCCTTGTCCTTAAAAAGAAAAAAATATTTAAAATAGTTATACCTTTCTCGCTAAGTCGAAAAGTTTTGCAAAATGCTCATGAGCAATTTGGGCATCCGAGTACTCAAACGATGATAAATCTAATTACTCCTCAATACTATTGACCTCACATTAACCAGGATATTTCAGTTTTTGTCAAACACTGTGATGTTTGTCAATTAAATAAAAAGAAAAAGCAAAAAAGATTTTGTCTTTTACAGACTGTGCCATCCACAGATCGACCTTTTGAATTTCTCTCGATAGATACTGTTTGAGGATTTAACTACTATAATTCAACTAAAAAATATCTGCACTTAGTAATTGATCATGCAATTCGTTATGTTTGGGCTTTCCCTTCTAAAAGTGAAACAACAGAAACTTATGCTAATTGTCTAAAACAAGTTTTTCAAATTCAAATACCAACTAAATTTTTAAGCAATAGAAATGGTGTTTTATAATCTAATTCAAGCACTTCCTTAGAAATTACAATGTCAAGCACTTATTAACGTCTTCACACCACCCACAAACGAATAGGAAATGTGAACGAGTGAACCAAATTAAAATGCAAGGTAAACTCTTCTCCTACCAAAACTCCTTGCACTAAACTTCTGGAACAAGTTATTAATGAGTATAATTTAACCCCTCATTCTGTCACAAAATTTCCTCCTGCATATTTGTTATTTGGCACTTTACCATATTCCCCTCCATTAACTCAAAATCAATTCTATCCTTCAGTTGAAGAAGCCAGGAAATTGGCAAAACAGAATACAATAAAGTATCATGATAAAACAAAATTAAATATGATGCTCGTTTCATTGACTCTCCTTTTCTTTTAAGGCAGGTGATATTGTAATGTATGAGGAATTTAATTATCCGAATCGCAGAAAATTATCTCCAATGTTTTCAGGCCCCTATGAAATAGTAAAAAAGCTTTCTGATGTAAATTATGAAACCACCAAACCAAATGCTTTAACTAAAAAACCTACTGAAATTGTTCAAACTTCAAAATTAAGAACTTTTTATCCCCCTGAAGAATTAAAATTGAGTCACGAATAAAAAGTATCTCTACACACACAAAAAAATACCTCTTTTTGTTCCCCTTTGTTAGGTTGACCCGCCGTTTCCAGTCTAAATGCTTTTTGTTTTCCTCGATGTTGTGCAATGTATTCACAATAAGAAATTGAACAAGTAGTTTTATGATTTGCGAGACAGGGTCAACCTCCCAACTCGGTTCACTTTTCTTCATGGTTTCATCCTGAATACTCTGTTTTCACATTTGAAGAAGCGAGTGCTCCTAGATGGAAGTAGGGAGAGAATTGGATTATCACCCCTGTCCTTGGTGGCTGAATGGGACTCTATAAACCCAAAGTCACTAAGTTTCAAGTACTGAGAGACAATACAGTACAAAAATTTTTTATACACCAAAATTCAAACAAACACAGTTTTATATAATTTGTTTCATTGTTTATGTTTATAATATAACAATATTTTGAATCGTATTTGTTGATATTCTTATTTCAGTGTTCAGCTTTACTATATTGATATTTTTAAAAGTTGTGAATTTTTGATAGACAGTTTATTCAACATTCATATTTACTGTAGTTTAGATCTTCACAACTGTGCCATCAACACTAAAGACCTGTGCCATTTGAAGATCTATTTTACAAGAATTTTGTATTTAAAGTATTATTTTTTGTTCTACGTAAAAAATTTCATGCACATAATTATTGTTTTACATATCTATTCTTACACATTTATTGGTTCCTTATTGGAAATTGTTTTCATATTTATGATAAAGTGAAGGGAAAATTATATAACAATTATATTTTAAATTTTAATTTCTTTTGGACATCCCTGTAAGATGCGGGTGTGTGTCAAGGGCCCTGACGCACACACACGTCTTGCGGAGGAGAGAAAAATTGTAATAATCTCACTTAATTTTATTCCAAATTCTAATATTATATATTTTAAAGTCTTAATGTATTCCAAAATCACTTTTCTATAACTCCCGTTTCGTTCTTTTCCAGCGCTGGAGGTATATTAAATCTCTCATTTTGGCATGTTTATTACTAAAAGAATATTTAATCGCTTTCACGTGCCGACAGAAAATCATGACGGCGTCTCTTTGGCATCAGATTTTTTCTCTGAAACGCCGACGTAACTTATTAAAATTACCCAATATTCCCTTCACTTTGATCACGTGTCAATATGTTATTCCCTTATCCGAGAGAATACAGGGATTTTTCTGTGCACTTTCACTTGTAGCCTAAACAGAGATGGATGTATATCCACCACTCTCCTATTGATAATAAAATAAGAGGTAGTTATTTGCTCGGCCTGTTTATTTTCAACGACTACAACCACGGATACGGTATATATAAACTTTTTAACGAAGGTTGGTTTTGGGTTCTGGGGGTTATGATCGGTGAAGATCTGCAGAAATTTTCCGAAAGTCGTGTCATGAGAACCATTGCAATCAGTAGACTTCCTATAAGGAATCTACCTAATATTTCTTCTGTTTCCAAAATGTGCAAAACTATTAGGATATCGTTGTTTCATGTATAATTTCATATTTTATAAATGTTATTTTCAAGCTATAGATAACTGCAATGGAAATTGATGATGATGAAAATACCATTTAAAATTGTTTTTTAAAATTTTTTTATAATATAATGCTATATTTGTAGCATTATATTATAAAGCATTAAATAAAGAATTAATATCATAATTATAAAAAATTGCAAAATGTAATAATATAGAATTATGTTATAAAGTATTTAATAAAGAATTAAAAGCATAATTTGCTTAATAAAAGAAAAAAATTGCTATAAAATGTACTGAAGAAGAAATTATCATAAAAATGAAAAATCCCTTTTAAAGATTGTTTGCCTGTAAATAAAGACAAAATAAAGAGATGGAAGAACTCATCAAATTTAGACCTTATTATGAAATCATGAACTAATATCGTTGAAAAAAAATTCAAACTAAATTTGGAGATTGTGTTATTGCTACATTACAAATGCATGACGAAGAAGAAAGAGAATTTTACCTTTCAAAGAATAAATGAGTTTTCAGTAAAGGCCATTCAATGCATTAATAATGGTAATTATACTTCTTTTTTTCATTTTAAGAGGAAATATTGATGATAAATACTAGACTTCTAAATTAATTGATTAAAAACTATTTTTTTAACTTTATTATTATTTTTTCAAACTTCAATTTTTTTCAAATTTTAATAAACATCTCATTTTTTATTTTTTGAAATTTTCTTCTTTTTTCAAGATTACTTATTTTTGTCAAAATTCGCTTGTTTTGTTTTTCTTGATTTTCTCTCTGATGTACGGTAAATTGCTGGATGGCTGTCCAGCCCTACCCCATATACAACTTATAATAGAAACTGAATAATATCTCATTATACGTCAAAGATATAAATAGAAAAAAAAACATTCAATATCGAAAAATTTTATTCAAAAAAATTGATCTTTGCTTCTTTGTTTGCGTATCGCTTACATTTAATTTTATATTTTAAAGATTACTAAAGATGTCTCTACTTGTCATCGTAGAAACATAGTAAAATAATTTTAAAATCAAAGGTAGGCTTATACAGAAAATAAGAACTATTAATTGTAATTAAAATAGTTTTTCAGGAACCTCTATCTGTGTACTCAATTCCACGGTTTGAAGCAAGCCCATTTTTCTACTGCATTCTGCATTTTTTTCCAATGTGTTTTATAGCACTTTTACAGCACTGGATTACTAATAAATCTTGGCATATATATGAGAAACTAAATCGGCTCAACGGTATTTGAACACGTTTGCAAATTTTGCATCTACTTCGTTAATTAAACCAACTACAGTCAAGGGGTTAAGTCGTTACAGACATATAATAGATAATAGAAATTAATCAGATCCCAATAATATCTGAAGTTTAGTATCACTTCCCTTCTACTCAAAGAAAACAACAACACATTTCAGAAAACAAGCAGACCTTATGTCTAGTTAATAAACAAAATAATGGGGAAATTGTTAAAAACGGTTTTTATTACTTTAAGGGCAGTCACCCCAAATCCCGATAATGTTTTCCTTTATTTTCGTTTTTCTCTTCAAATTTAGCCAGATGGACAGGACACGGTGGAAATGTGGCACGAAAACCTCTAGATCTTCCCATGCTTTTTTTACAAATTTAAGAGTACATATATATTCTTTTAATTTTACTATTTTATTTTCATTTTATTTTAAGTTTCTAGATTTTTCCTGATGAAAAGAGAAAGAATGAAAGGATGGAAAAAGGTGGGAAATAACTGTTTCACTTTTCTTTTTTTTTGGGGAATTTTTTGCCGTTTTAATAAGCTAGTCCCCTTTTTTAAATAATATACTGAGGTTCTTTATAATTCTTTTTTAAGAAAATGTTTGCATGTATTGCAGAAATTTATGTACTTTCACTGTCTGTCATGCCATTTTGGTTCAAGCCTTGGCCAGCTCCTCGCCCTTATAAGTGCTAGATCAACTTTTAGTTTTACTTTCATAGCATCCACTCTTTATTTTTTTGTTTTGTTTTTTTCGTTTTCTTTTTTCAAGACGCAGTGGATCAACTCCACTTCTAGACTCAGTCAGTTTCTTCCTTATAATATGGAAGTCACCGACTATCCAAACTGACTCCCATTCCTTGTCTCTAAAAATAGAAAGATGTGTTCATTAAAAGTCGTTTTCCGCACTTTCAGATGAATTGTAAAATGATTTTTCTGCGGTAGTATTTTCGGAAGATATTGAAAAACTCAAAATTTCGCTTAATTTTTTTAATTAAAATGCTAATTAAAATTTCAAAAAGAGTCCCGGGTACACAAATTCCCACCCTCCGGAGTTCACCGCAATTTTCTTATCCCCTTGGGGTCAGGGAAGTAATCTGTGCCCAGGGGTTGCTTTTCTTGGGGGTCCAAGTTCGGAGATGAGATTCGTTTCTCTGAGAGACGATCAGGTGAGATTGTTATCTGTAGCAAAGAGTGCCCCTCCTTCCTTCTCTAGTCTATAGACTGTGAAATCTTGCATTCCTATTTCCATAGGGGCTCTTTATAGTTGTGCAGAACGTATAGAGTCGTTAATTCTCAAAGATCATGAATTTTACAGTAAGATCATTCCGTTTATAGTGAGTGCACGATTTAATTTCAGTCCTTTACTTACCTCAAACTACCTCATTCTTGGGTATTTTTTAAACCGACAAGACTTTATAATTGCTTGAACATTGCAACTTCATTATGTAAAAAATTTTCGTAGATAGAAGAAAACTTCACCGTCTTTTGTGAAGTTTGCTGAGTATAAAGGCCATCGGAACAGTAGCGGAACGGGTCACAGAAAATAGCGTGCCATCGGTCAGTGAGGCCACTGATGATATCATTTTCTTAAATATTTTAAAATTTTAATTATTATAAATATAATAAATTAAAATCAAGAAATGAATATAGTATATTTCTTATGTAACCTTTTATTTATATACTCTGATAGTTCTGTAGACATCTTCTCTTTCAGACCAGTAAAGCGTCTACCATCTTGAAACGGAATAATAAGAATCCCCACACTTAGAATGGTTTCTGATATTAGATGAGGATTTTGGTCGTTTACAACGTAAAGAAAATTACAGACAAACAAACGAAAGGTCGGTAAAACAGGACTTCTTCGCTCGGTAATTCACTAATTATATTATGCATGTATTATATACATATTATTAGAAATGATACCAAGTAAAGCAAATTTATGATTAAAGTTTTAAATCATTTTGATTGATGGTTGTGTAGTTTACAGTATTTTGTAACTGTACTATTAGTAAGAATCTTTTTTTTTAACCAGGGAATTATAGAGCTAACCATGGCTACCAGTTACAGCAATTTTAAAGATAGCAGCTCAAGAGGTAGAGCTGTATTGCATGCAGTCCGCTGAACAAGCGGAAGTCAGTGAAGCGTTTGAGTTACTAGATGACTGTGCTAATATTTCAATAATTACTTCTGCATCCATATCATCTAACAATTTCTTTCAGTGAATAAGAAAATATGAACATAGGGAGAATTCCAGAGTTCTCATCAAGACAATGAAATTTCTATCTGTTCTTTATCTTTAGCTCTGAAAAATAGAATTCACTAATATCATTAGATTAATTCGTAAGCCGTACTAAATATATTTGTGATATCTCAAAATAGTTTAAAACTCCTTAAAAGTTCAACATCTTTTAGGGTTTTCAATCAATGCAGGTCTATTAGTATTACAGGCAGTGACAGAGAAAAACGAACATTTTAAATAAAGAGTAAAACCATATGGTCAGCATTATACAGAAACCAACTCAAACATAACTGCGACTCTCTATAAGTAAGTGTCTTAATAAAATATGAAGAGAGGCTCATGGACATTTAATTAAGCATTAGTTATTAAGCAGTTTATTGGCATTTGACCTATAATACACGCTCTGCGGGTAATGGAAATTTATCAAAAAATTCACTAATTTTAGGCAATCCGTTGTTAACAAATCAATTTGATAAAAGAGAGAATATGGAATTTATTAAATTACGACTTGGTGGCAGTCTTAGCTAAAGGGGTTTGCAAGATCCACAGAGCATAGCCTGCTTTTGTGACGAGAGCCTTCCTGGCTTTCCAATATATTATTTTACTCAGATGAGACGGAAAGACTTTGGAATTAAAGAAATATAATTTTAGACATCTTATAGGGGTTTTGCATTTTATTTTGGTATTATTTTTAATGTTTGGATAGAAGATAAAATCTCCCGTGATTTTGTTTCCTTCTACAAGGTCTACCCCTAAACCAAAATTAAATTCTAATAGTTCTAACTCTACAAAACAGGATTAGTGAGTTCAAACTAAAATTAAGATTGTAGTAACAGCATAGCATTATTTTTTAAAGATTATTCAACACCTGTTAACATGGTTCCAGGTGTATATTTAATTTAAACAGAATCTAAATGAATAAATTACATATTAGGGTTCAAAAAACAATTTCAAGGCATATAGCAACATAGTTAAAGTTATTTGTTTAAATTCTTTAAATTCTGAAATTTCCTACCTCAGTTTGTAACAACAGATAATTTTTCCTTTAATTGGGATTATTCACCTTTTAAAAGGTGGCAAAAGAATTTTTTTAGAATGATTTGGATTTAGTGATTTGTACTTATCACACAGTAATTTTCATTATATTGTTATCTGCCGAAAAAGAGATAATTTCTGAATACCACCAAATGTTCCATCATTCCTAAAATGAATTTTTAGAATATATCTATAAAATCTTGCTCAAATTTAATAACTGAAATTTTAACGGCTTTAGGACTTTGAAAGTTGAAAGGGATTCTCTACTCTCATTTTCAACATGTATAAATTATCAAGATTGGGCAGAAACTATAGATTTTTTATAAAGACGAAAAATTCTGTCTTTACCTATATAGAACTAAAATGTTTTGCTAGAATCAATTTCTACAGCAGTTAAAACAAGAAAAATTATAAGTTTAGTGTAGGATGCTGCATTTTATTTTTTATAGCCAAAATGGGCCTTACGAAGATACTATAGTGTAATTCTATTTTTACTTCCTACAGTCAGGTTTTGTTAGATGTCTATAAGTAAGAAAAATAGAACTAATATGTGTGAGATTTCTTGCCTTACCTTTTTTTGATGTTTTTTTAACTCCTATTTAGACCTAAGGTCATAGATTCCATTACAAATATACTATAGCAGAGGAACTTCATAGGTTATACTCACTCAGAGTTCAACTTCAGATCTTAATTTTAATTAATTATAAGAGAATTTGGGAAGATAATGTTTTAGCTATAATTTTCCAAAATATAATCACATCAAATTTTACATTTTATTTAATTTCAAAATATTATCTAAAATGATACCAGCTAGTATGTTCAATTTATTCCTTAATTTTGAAATTTTTTTAAAATATTTGTAAAATAATTTTTTGCATACATAATTTCAGTATTATTATGAAAGTCAATCAACTTTCAATTCATTTTCAAATCATAAATTATTTTTGAACACAAAAGCAAACAAAGGGATAAATTTAAAGTTTATTTTTGGATCTTCAATATAAAGCTTCTACCATCTATTATTAAGTCTAATGAATTGCGATTCCGTGTTTGTTGTTTCACCAGTTTTTTAGGTCTAATTATTTTCTTCTTTCTTTTGTACTTAAATAATTTACTTTTTTAGAACCTATTTGCATTGATAGATTTACATTTAGCAATGATCTTAAAACCCATCTTTCCACTTTGGAAAAAATTTTCCACAATGGTATTTTAATTCTTTTTTGTGTTTGAGATTAGGTTAAAGTAATAACTCTAGTTAGGATTATAATATAAGACATTAATTGTTCAATTTAGTTTTGTATCATGAAATCATCAAATTGGTTCAAATGCAATATATGTCCCTAACGCACTGTTGTTTTTGCTGTGCCTTCAGACATACAGAATTAAATATGTTGGTGAATTTAAAGTCAATTTCCGAATAATTAATTCTATAGTTAACGAATCTACTATCTCTCTCTCTTGCTTTTATAAAGCAGGAATCCCCATTCAATCGTACAAAATCTTTTTTGCTCTTTTTACGCTTTTGTACTTAATAAATCAGACGCCATGAACACAAAAGGCAGCAACAAAAAGAGTAAGGTGCCCCATTGCACCGGAAGCCATAGTGGTCAAATTACATATTTCACCCCTCCCACCGGTAATCGTTTTGCGGTCGGAAAAGTATATGTCTATATAAAAAGTTCAGCTTATAGTAGAAGTTTTTTACCGTTCGTCTATAAAGCAAGAATTTCTCGCCCTCAAAGGCCGGTCCCTTCTCCTGCAGGGAGTAAATCCTCCCTTTACTTGGGCTGATTAAGTATTTGCCTCGATTTTGCAGAAGTTGTGTGAGAAATGATTAGCATTTTTCTTTTGTTTGGTTTAGAAAAGATACGATCATTTTAGACCAGGTGTACACTAGGGTGAGATCAAATTTTTTTCAGAATTTGACCATAACCTACTGCGGAAAAGATGTTTCACAGTATGGAGATTAAGAGAAAATAATAAAAAAATTAATTAAATTTAATACTGCCCCGGTGACGATTTCGAAAAAATGGAAAATACGAATTTTGATTATAGATTTAAAAAATATTATATACAAAACCTCACCTTAACGGAAAGAAGATGTTCATGATGAAATTAAGAGAAAATAAAAAAAAAAAATTAAATTAAAGAATTAATACTCTGCAAGGGTTGAATTTTCGAAAAAATGGAAAAATACTGAATTTTGATTATCGATTTAAACAATATTATTATTAATCAAACCTACTTAGCCGGAAAGATGTTTCTATAATAGATGGAGTTAAGAAAAATAATAAAAAAAAATTAAATTAAAGAGATTTATTACGCAAGCTAGAGGTTGAATTTTCGAAAAAGTGAAATACTGAATTTTGATTTACGATTTAAAAAAATATTATTATCAAAACCTATTTTTGCGGAAAAAGATGTTCTATGGTATGGAGATTAAGAAAAAAATAAAAAATAAAATTTGAAATTCAAGGTGTGAGTCTGCCGCTATAGGAGTTTCGAGATTTCGAAAAAAATGGAAAAATACCTGAATTTTAGATTATACGATTTAAAAAATATTATTAATCATAACCTCTATTACGAAAAGATGTATCTTTGTAGTTGAGATTAAGAAAAATAATAAAAAAAATTCAAATTTGAAAATTTACTACCGAAAGAGACGGTTGAATTTTTCAAAAAAAAAAAAATGAAAAAGACGCAACTTTTTGATTGTATTGATTATACGATTTTAGAGTTCAGAATAATTGTTTTTTTAATATAAAAACAAAAGTGATGTTAATATGTAGGTAAGTGTGTAATGTACATTCCATTTGTATTATGTCCCCCTCCGAACAACTAATCAGTCGGTAAAACAACTAGAAGGCAATGACTTTTTTGCGCTTTCAGGAATTCTTCAGAAGGGCTGAATTCCCTTATGGAGTTTCTGTCGTCGAGATAGCTTTATATCAGGACTATTTCTTTTATGGCCAAAATCAGTTCTTTTTAATATGCAGGTCTGCACATCCTTCAAATCATTCGAGAATAACACGCATAGAACGTGATTGATGCAATGATGCTGTTTCGTCTCATAGATTAATAATGGTTTCGTTTTTGATCTTGAACCACATTAGATGCAGCCATAGACTTTTGCGATGAGATATTTCGACCATAAAAACTCGATGAGTTTTATTATGAGCCATTGTAACCTGAGAATTTCATTTGAAATTCTAAGCACTAGGTGTACAAACTTTCAGATTTATCTTCGAAGGACTTCTCTGATCGGCGGTTTGTGACTTCAAATTTCCATGTAAGTACGTTGATCAGTCTATAGTCTTCTCATAGCGCTCTCCCAGAATTTACAGACACTTGGGATGCTTACCTCAGAGCCAGGAGTTCACTCTTAAGCTTATTCATGTATCTATCTATTGGCTTTTCTTCCTGTTCTGTCTATGGACTGATTTGATGGTGTGGGGAGAGGGGGCTGAATCCCAGAAATATTCTATACATTTCTATCTCACTACTCATTAATCATCACTTTTGGTTATTTATATTGCAGAAAAAACAATTATTTCAGATCAAAATCGTATAATCAATAATCAAAAAATTAAGTAGTTTTCTCATTTTTTTTTTTTCTTGAAAATTCGCCCCTTTCGGTAGCATTAAATTTAAATTATTTTTTATTTATTTTTCTACTCATATCCTATACCATAGAACTCTTTTTCGTAAGTAAGGTTGATTAATACCATTTTTAAATCTTATAATCAAATTTCAGGAATTTACCACCTTTTCGAAAATGATCACTCGGCAGATATTTAATAGAACTAATCTCTTCCATTGATTTTCCTCTCAATATCCACTACCATGACTATCATTCATAAATGTTTTGATTAATAATAATTTTTTAAAATCTGTGAAATCAAATTTCATATTTTCCTTTTTTTCAAATCAACCCCCCTTAGCGGCGTATTAAATTTCAATTTAATTTTAAATTTTTAATCATTCCATACCACTAAACATATTTTCCGCATAAGTAGGTTTGATTAATAGTAATATTTTTTAATATAATCAAATTCAAGGATTTCCATTTTAATAATTCTTCAACCTCCTTGCGCAGTATTAATTTTGGTTATTTTTTTATTATTTTTCCCGTAATCTCCATACCGATGTATCTTTCGCGTAGGTAGGTTTGATTAATAACTAATTTTTTTTTCTCCATAAAGAGCATTGTCACTGGCAACTGAAAATAAACAATAGCGCAACCCACGTGTCCTCTTTGTAGGCTGCCACCTGGGACATATGGAATACTAAAACATTTTAAGCATGCATTCGTCTTGGCTTTATTTTAGCTCAGACTGAGCTTTAGCACCTCAGGTGAATTTTGAAACTCGTCTTTTGAGCTGATCCAGTAACACTATCTTCCGCTCCTGTGTCAAGCCTCAACATACTTCCAGCTTCAATGTAAAATTAGTAACATTTGAAAAGTATTGAACAAATTGGATATTTTTTTCTTTTTGATATTCTGGTGATAAGAATAGAGTTACTTGTACAAAAAAGAAATTTTTAATGGATAGTTAAAATAATGGTTCATCAGTGAATTGGTTCAACTGTTAAAGACCAAGCCTTTAACATTATGTCTCTAAAATATATATATATATACTTTTTACATTGACAAGTCAGTTTTTCTAGGTAAAATAATTTAATGTGTGTTCATGCACTCCATACACTTTTAGTTCTATTTTTAATTATTTTGTAGCTTCTTTTTATTTATTTTGAACTTAATAAATCTTGTTGAATAATTGCGTGTCTTAAAGTAAGGTTATAGTTAATTAAGGCATAATTTTCTAATGAGATTACTCATTTAACATAATCCTTAAAACATTAAAATAATTCTCAACTACAACTTTATCTCCTTACAGCCAAAGAAATATAATTGTTGTTTCTTTACCTTAGTTTCTCCCTTGTTGTTGATTTATTAAGCAATAAATGGAAATTCAAATTTTTTCGAAATCATGAATGTTTACTTTCCCATGGAATGTTAGTTATTATCGCAGAATTGTAATAGTAGCACATTATAATTTGGTAGTATTGCCAGTGATTTTTTAAGGTGGCGCCTGCATGTTGCAAACCCATTTCTGCTCTGAAAACAAATATTTCTTTCGTTTTACTACATTATTTCTTAATGACAGTCAAACTTATTTCATTTACTAGAACGATATCAGAGTAAATGAGAGATTAGAATCCTAGTAAAATTATAGCTGAGAAAATGGAAACTAAACGACATTTGTTTTTGCAAATGTAGTATTTTGTACAAGGAATGTACAAAGACACATCAAAGAAGCTATTTCGATTGATTTCTAACTATTATTTCTTTTTATATATATTTATATTTGTAATATTTATTTCTTTTCAGTTGTTCGATTTAGAGTATTGATTTAGTTTGAATTAGCCGTTTGGCGACCTAAATTCGACGGGAATACTGGTTTCAATTGAGATTTGTATAATTTTATATTCCTATGGATGCTTTTTTAACTTTAACGTAATTTTAAGCACTTCTAGATTGCTGTAGATTATTTAATAATTATCTGGAGTGACCTTGCCTTTTTTTTTTTCATTGTTTCATACAATGTCAATGAGTTAACTAATTGAACCATACTATATGACGTAATCCAAAACTACCTCTTTTATTGCTAAACGATAATCGGAAATGAAATCGAATAGATGACTTAAAAAAGTGGAATCAAAAAAATATGAGGGTTTTAAAATGGTACTATAAAAGTAAGCATAATGAGACAGAAGATGAAAAAAGATCACACTTCCGGTGTACTGGTACTCTCATTTGAGACTCATGTTGGTGGTTTGATTTTTTAGCATAGGCATTGCGAGGGGAATAAAAATTCAGAATTGGTATTTTACTCGACGTCTATGGACACAGTAACACTTATTTCTTAATCACCACTTACATACAGTGTCCTAATCTGGACTGCATAAAAAGCAAAAAATTTCACTGCCATTCTTTTTTTTATTGCGGGGCAATATTTGAGGATATACACTCCCTCAAATTATTTGGACTTATAAGTTTCAGAATTTTTTAGTACTGAAATAATTTTTTAGTAAAATTCCTACTCATGTCAATTTAACTCACAATAAGCGAGTCCCACTAATCAGGGATGAGCAGGGCATTTGCCAGATCTGAAAATCGGATGAAACTGAAATTTACTTTAAAATATAATAATACAAGTTTTGGTGTTTCTCTCTCTTTTTTTTTCGTAAATACCTCTGCTATTTCCTCACAGCTTGATTTTGTTTCTATCATTACGATACAGTAGATTTAGTTTAACAAGGAGCTAAAATTGATTAACAAAACAAAAACATCTTCTAAGATAATTAAATTCAAAATCTATTGATTGTAAAGCATAGAACACATTCGTACTGTTAGTTAAGATTTTAAAAAAAAGAATAAACGTCATTCTAAACAGCAATATAAAATAAACTGCACTCCTAAATTACTCTCAAAATTAGCAAATCGTGCTTTTCTAAAATCCTCAGAATTAACCGGATGTCTATACAAAGGGCTACTACTGTATTTATGGTCAAAATAATATGACTCGAACTCTAGTTTATTTTTTGATGTATTTGTTGGGCAACTTATTATATTAGTCTTACCAGAATATTTGGTCATTTTACGAAAACGTATCAAGAATTAAATCATTTATTATTTTCAAAAAAAAAATATGTTTACAAATTTCTTGAATTTCTGGATAATTTTCTTTTTGAGATATGGAATTAAATCAAACATTATTCCAAAATGTCAGCATTGAAAATACATAACAATATTCCAAGAATATATATTTTTCGAATTAGAAAATGAAATAATCAATAATTCAGTATAATTTAATTCCAAAGAAAGCTTTTAAGGAAGAGTAAGAAAATTTATATAAATGATACATAAACATCACATGGACACTGCTACACTTCTCGTTTAAATTAAATTTGTTAATTGAGACATCAAAACCGGCAACGTCTAGACAATAACCATTAATAGCGTGTATGAGGTGGATCTTATATGTTTGTGACATTAACTAAATAATTCAACTAACAGATTACCTTACTAAATTTAAAAAAAAAAAGCACTTAGGAAACGGCTTTTTCAAGAACTTGGAATTTTTTAATTGTGTTTTAAAGTAGCAATGTAACAAAAAAGGTGTGGTATTTTCACTTAGTGCTTCTCTTTTCTTTCCGACACATGAACATTATCAGGTATAAAACTGAAACGAACTATTATTAGAATCAAACGAATTCAACTTTTCAAAAACTTAATTTTGCGAATTACATTAAACATGCATAAATGTAAAACTGGCATTCAGCGATGTTCTAAAATCATGTGAAATTTCAAACGTTGTTCATATTATTTGATCAAAAATTAAAATCAAAGTGCATCCAATTTTGGGGGAAAAATCTAAATCAAAAAACATTTTCCCTCATATAATGAAAAAGTGATAAAAAAAATAGAATATAAATTTGCAGTTCATTCTAAAATCAAATCAAAATCACTTTAGCAAAAATACTGTATATTTCAATAACACAAAACAATAATAGAAATAATGTAGCGACTACATATAAATAATTTTTTAAGATAATGTGCAGACAAAATTATCAAAATGGAAATAAAAATTGTGCTGTATTATGTACAAAAACATTGTGTAGCTTACTAAAACGTATCTACTGCAGCAGGTCCTATAAAAGGGAGTAGAGAAGTCATTGGTAAAATCCAATAAAAACGACGAGTTCAAAAACACCACATTTCTACAGAACATACATGAAAACAACTGACACGTACATTGTATAACGAGAATATATGAAAACACCTGTCAGAACGGTTGCAGTGAAATTGAGTAAGTAGGTCGCTTGAGCGAAAATATTTTTTCCGATCATCAGCCGCCCAGCTGGCCTGGTGGACAGTGAAATGTAACAACCTTCACACTTTTTGAGTCATTCAGACTCAAAAACAGTAGATATGTTCAAAACGCCTAGTCTTTTAGACTTTCGGAGAGTTCGCCCATATTTTGACAACCAATCGAGGACTGGAGCATCTGTTGGCATGGTAGCATTCCCCGACACATCAACAGATGTAGATAGGTGACTCAGCATCCAGCAGAACACCATTAGGCCGGCCAAACTCAGTATTTTGCATTTTCAAACGGAAAATTCTTTGTATTGGTCGAATAATTACAGGAGTTACAGAATTTAAGTTTTGAAATGCTAATCCTGCCTGCCATACCAGGTATCAATTCAAGAATTTTGCCTGAAAGGCAAATAGAGTCGTTTCTTATTAAAACTTTCAACAAGAAAAACCCCTCCAACTTTAACAAGGGGACTTGGCGCCACCCAATTTTTTTTCTACAATTTTGATCAAACTTATTCAATTTTGTAGTAGATAGATGTAAACTGTGCAGAAATTGAAATTTCTAAAATATTTTTCATTTTGAGAAATTACAAATTTAAAAGTTTTAAATTTTTTTAAAAAAATTAACCCTTTTTTATTTTCTCGTATACGAAGTATACAAAGAGAAAGTATTGTAATCGTCAAAAAATTCGAACTCGAGATTTTAACGAATCTCCACTTTTTAGACCTCCCTGAGTCCGGAAAACACAATTTTGGAATTATGTCTGTGTGTCTGTGTGTGTGTGTGTGTCTGTCTGTGAACACGATAACTCGAAAACTATAAGAGCTACCGGGATGAAATTTGGTATGTGGTCTTTAAACATAATTTGTAGGTTTCTATCAACTTTTGGACAAAATCCGTCAACGGGAAGTCTGTCTGTCTGTATGTTCGAAGTCATGCGAACGCTATAACTCAAAAACTTGAAAAGCCAGATGGATAAAATTTGGTACACAGTTTTATCGTCATGAATGTAGGTCCGTATAAAATTTTGGGTCAACGGGTCAAAATCCGTCAACGGGTTGACTGTCTGTATAATAGCATACTTGTTCAACTCCATGCGCATGCGTAAAAGCCTGTGCAAAGAAGAAACACTCCGAAAACTTGGGAGTTTGCCAAAAACCAATTCTGGCGGCGAGATTTGGTAAGGAAGCAAACATTTAGGGCGTCTCGTTTTACTTGCGTATTGGAAGCAATCTCTGCGCATGCACAAGCTATTCAGAGAGCAAGCTATTCTCCTGTTTTCTTCTCCGCACGCGGAACTTGCATTGCTCGAGTTTGATAAAAAAAATAAATATTGCGAAGTTTTAATACATACGTATCTTTTTGAATATGATTCTTCACCTCAGTATTTTACTAACACTATAATCAACAATGAAAAACCTTCTGATAGCCATTGCATTCTGGGTTACAGTTGGTTCGAACTTTTCATCAACGCAGGGGGAAGAGAAATGACAAATGTTTGAAAAGTATACGAGAAAGTTTCGGGAAGGCCACTCCCGCTGGTTTAAAATGCTTCTTGTCATACAATTTTAATATTTTTTCTCCAAATTTGTTTGAAAGGGACCTCTCAATGTACTTAACAGAAATATTGATCGGATTTTTGATATCTACATTAGTTTCAGAGAAAAAAAATTTGTGAAAATTTTTGGAAAATGACAGAAATTTTCACTTTGTACATTTTAAAAAAATTTTCTAATAAACATTTTTACAAATACATCCCTAATTCTATTAAGCATGCATTTGTGAGTGAAGAGAAAAAATTTCAAGTAATTAAAATAAAAAGAGATTGACTTTTGGGATTTTGTAGCAGGCACAATTTTGGAAAAAAGCAAACTGAGAAATACAGCTTTAAAGTTTTGAAAACAATAAAATTGTAATATAAACAACTTATATCAAGCTAGTTGTTTTTCAGAGCAATAACCTGATATTTGCGAGTCCTAAGTTATCACTTTTATTAATATTTATTATTACTATAGTTATTAATTAGAATCGTCATTTATAGGGATAATTAGAAAATTTTTTAAAAACTGCAAAAAATTTCACTTTTTTCAAATTTTTTTAAATCAAAATATTTAATAAATGATCTGCAGTACTATTTATCAAACATCCATTATAACAGAGAAAAAATTTAAAAACATTTTATTCAAATTTTATTGACAGTGAGAAATTCAAACAAAATGAGAAGCGAAAGCAGTGATGATGATTATATGTTTAATCTTAATATAAATAAAAGTCATTGTGGGTATGTATGTTTGTATGTATCTATGTTCCACATCTCCTCCTAGACCACTGCACTGATTTTAACCAAACTTTGCACACTTATTAATTAAGACAAGGGGAAGATTACTGTCAACTTTTTAAAGCGCAAAAGTTAATTAAACAATCAGTTAATTAAAAAATAACCGAAGCCGTTTTTCAGCTGTAAGTTAGGAGCAAATTATCCCCCGAAAATTATTTGTATACCATCTTAAAGTTCAAAATTTTACCTTTTTCATGATGTCAATTTTATATCTGTGACATATTTCCATCAATTTTTATTAATTTTTCAAAATTTAATAAAAAGTGGACACGCAGACGATTTTAAAATAAATCAAATTTAATGATACTAGAGTTGATACTGATGAGTTGCTAGGAAACGGTGTAATTGCTTTGCCATTATTTTTCTGTTTATTTTTTTCAAATATCGTTTGGCAATGTTTTCATTGGTACTTCTTAAAGAATTCTAAAGCTTATTTAATTAGATTAAAAAATCACTGCACTCAAAAAATCACTTGGGCACTCATTACTGTCATTTTTACCTGAGTTTCCTAAAAAATAATAAATCCTTAATCCTTCGTAATATATTAAATGAGAAAGTGTGTCTGTCTGTCTGTTTGTTACGCTTTCACGGCCAAACTACACGTGGAATAACTTATTTTGAATGTCAAACATCACGTGATCGTAAAGAAAGCCGCGATTATGTGATCTTTCTGAGAAAATAAACAAATAATTTATTTATGGGATAATAACTGAAATTACTCAACTCGACGCTTGATTTTCATTTTTCGCGTTTGCAGTCTATTTAATTTTAGTTATTTCTATTTGTATCTTTTCCATGCCAGATTTTATTCAAGAAGCTGTCGATAAATTGACGCCGGGATAGGAATCTATTGATAGATATAATATACCTGCAAGATTTTTTGGATTAATATTTAGAAAATAATGTTAATTATAACTAAAGGAAAATATGCGAAGATGTAGTATTTTGTTTTATGTATTCTTTTGAATGGTAGAAGTGGATGACATATATTATGATGGATGGTATATTCCACAGATTTTAAGGGCCTGATGATACCATTGAGTACAATGATGTAATTTACAGTAACGGAGAATATATGAGGAATAGAGAATGATTTTTGAATTGGTAATTTCGGCACTCATTAATGAAAGTTTAGGTCAGATAAATAAAATAAAAAATATGTCACAAATGGAGGGAGGTATTACAGAATATCTACCTTTAGATGCACTAATGAGCAATGACAGTAACATCAACCTCTTCATATAACAGATAACAAGTTCTTCAACTCCTTAGAATTGTCAGGGGTACCTTCTGACAAGCTGAGATTAAAAGTCGGTGTGCCAATACTATTGATACGTAACCTCGATGCACCGAGACTGCAATGCGCACGATTACAAATTGCACAACTAGGTCCAAACGTCGTAAGAGTGTTTAGAAACGTGGGAGTGTTTTAATTTCACGCATTCCGATAACACCGAAGTTTTTACATGTTTTAATTTCACGCATTCCGATAATACCAAAGGATTTACCTGTTTAAATTTCACGCGTTCCGATAATACCGAAGGATTTACCATCCAAGTTCAAAAGGTAAAAATTCCCTTTAAATTTAGCACTTGGCAGGTTCAGGGCCAGACACTCTAAGGTACAGGCGTATATTTGGAAAAACCATATTTTCCCCATGTGGCGTGTTCACGTGTGTCCAGACCATAAAACCTCTATATCCGTGCAAAAAACGTAAAACAAAAAACGTCGTATACAAAAGTGTGTTAGCATAGATAAACAAATTACCTAACTATAACAGCATACACTCCTGTTAGTCGCCCAATTATGTATTATCAATCGTCAAAACTTTTAATTTCCCCTTTCAACATGTAACGAAACATTTACATTCGTGAATTAAAAAAATTTAATAATTCAAATTCTTCGCGCACGAAGTCGCGGGTACAGCTAGTAAATAATAAAGAAGCGAAAACAGTAAAACAGTAAACAAACAAAGATTAAACCGCTACTGTTTGAAACAACTATCTTGCTTTGCTTTTATGGAAAAAATTAGGTGGTTTTGCAACTTTCGCATGAAATATGCATGATTTAAACATTGGAAGTGGAAGTGGCACGTGATGAAATGCTAGACAAAATAACTTTATATCTCACTAAAAATTTGTCTGATTGTTTTGAAACTTTCAGATTATTAAGTCAAAGGTCCAAGGATCATTTTACACTCAAAATTTGAAAATCGATATTTTCATTGATTTTCCGGAATTCTTAGGGTGCCAAGTCCCCTTTTCGAGCTGTTTCCTTTTTAGTTTTTTGCACAAATAGTCCTAGATATTCTTTCCGAAACCTTCCTTTAATATCTTTCAAAAGTATTGCTTCAAATTTCAGTCTTTTCGGAAATTTGGCAAAAGCACTTAAGGCGACAATGGATCACTTAAGTGGACAGCACTAAGGGTATTCAAGCAGCCAAAACTGAACATACATAAGGCAGAAATTACTGCCAATTCGAGCTGCCTTTTAGAAACAAAAGTTTCTTTCGGGCAATTTTTCAAAATAACACTATGAATGCTTTGATTTACATTATGGGTTTTTCCCGAGACGAATCTTTCCAACAGCTCGTTATTTGACAGCCTTGTAAGTATTTTTTCCAGAACTTGCTCTGACAGCTTTGTCTTCATTGACTAATGAGACTGGCTTTTCATTGTTAGCCAATGTACTCTGATAAAAGCTCCATGATGTCAAGCCTGTTGCGAATTTATTATGCTTAGGTGCTTTGTATGTCGATGAATTATGGAACAATGAAGCAAATATTGCAGTTTTCATCTTCTGTACATCTGGGACACTTTCTTTTATAGCTTTCCTATAAAAGTTTGAATGTTTAAATATTGTGCTTTCTTTCAAGCTTCCCTCTTTGCGACCACCATTTGTGACACATTTACTTCGCCACTCTTTGACTTTATTGCGAAGTCCTGTCCCAATTCTCTTTGCTACATGATTTAGACATTCTTCTTTAGAAATGTTCATACTGTCATCATATACATCTAATTTTAATAAATCATGGTATATCTTAGAATCACCATCTGACAGAACACTCATGTATCGCGTAACACAGTTTTCAACCGATCTCTTCCATAAAATTTCTGCAGCTATAACTTCCAGGGCATTTGATGATCCCGTATAGTTTTCGCTGCATTCTGGCTTGTGGGCTTTGTACCATATGGAGAAATCAGCACAGTTTTCTCCAAGATCCCCTTTTGCAGTAGTGCATTCAGGACAATATTTCGAAAGCATCCCGTAATCAATGACGAGATCAGTGAAAAATCAACAACTATACCAATTCCCTATAGTGACGTATGTCAACGTTCCTGACATGTGCCATCATACGAGACTGTGATATCAATAATATCATCATTTTTTCAGATGGTGATGCTAACTTATTATACTTTTGACGAATAATTTTGCGAGACACTTCAAGAATGTAATCTTTGTAAGTCTGCTTCACCTCATACAATTTATGTAAACATTTCAAATTCTTTTTTATCCTTTGCATGAATGCCATTGGCCATGGAATAAACTTCCAATGCTGAGTGGCCTTTCCCAGTTTCCAGAAAAGCTTCAAAAAGCTTTTTATTTGCTTCAAAGCATTTGTCCACATTATCACTAGGGCTGGGAAATATGGAATTAAATATTTTCTCACTGTTTTGGCATTTTAGTTCAATTTTTGATGAAAAGCCATAAGTAGCATTCGAAGTAACATCCAAAGAACACTTGTTGCATTCATCACCTTTTGTGTTGGACAGAAGGGAAGACCGCATAATGTTATTCATAATGTTATATGATTTTTTTCAATGGCATTGGTTGTTGGTAAAAGGCAACACTTTCAATTTTGTGGCGCTAACATTTATAGATTTTTCTCTTCGCCACCTTCATTGCTTACACAGCTCTCAGCACACACTGCAATAGCAGAATTCTCTACTTTATTTTTCTC
>BGPR01008909.1:0-60735 GCA_013235015.1 Araneus ventricosus | reverse complement strand
TTTCAAGATTTTACGTGTGTCATGTGAGCATGAATTGACTCCATTGTAGCATTTTTTGCGTTCTCTCCATCTCCATTTTTTGTGTTCCATTTCTTAATCAATCCGTAAATGAAATAAAAACAACTTGTAATAGCTTTCTTTTCATAACTACCGACAGGATAATATTTATCTCTCTTACTGTAGCAGTATATGTATTCGATGTATGCGGAATGTATTACGGTCAGTCTATTTAGTAATAAGTCGACCGTTTTGGGATATGCTCGTCAAGCTTGTAACAATGATAACCAGGGTAATGCTATTCATTATAGTTCATACAATGAGAAGAGCTTTTTAGTTTTTATTGTTTGTAATGAATTTTAACTGTTCTTTTATGTAATGATGTTACGATAATGATTTTTTGATGATGAAATAAAAATCACGGTGATTTTCATACTTATCTCATTTCGAGAAATCGACAAATCAAAAAGAAATAAACAATTAACTGTATGCAAGTATCACGTTTGCTTTGTTCTTTGTTTATATGAGAGTGCTTTGTGTTTTATTTGTGATTTGCTAACAAAACAGATAATTATGTTAAAAATAAAAGGCAACTGCCTTTCTTTGTTCGAGCTAACTAGTCGAAATCTTGATTGTTCTAACCATAGATGTTTTTTTTTAAAAAAAAAAAAAACATTATGGTTATTGATCATTGAATATTGAAAATATTCAAATTACTTATATGAAGTTTAGTTAAGGCCAATAGTCCCGTAAATATCTTGGCTCGAATGTGTTTCCAAATTAGGCATTAATTTCAAAGACAAAGGCATTGGGCAAAATTGTCTGCTATGTTCCGTCCATTTTTATTGTATCTTGTACATAGAAAAAGTATTTTAATCGTAAAAAATTCGAATTCGAAATTTTGATAGACCTCTTGATTTTTTTAGACCTCTGTCAGTCTGAAAAGTTCACGTACGGAACAGCGGATTAACGAGGACAAGTAGCGCCCGGGGGGGTAAAGTGAATTATTTCGCCCTCAGTCGCCATCGGAGCCTCAGCAAGTGTAAACAATCTCCCATACATCACTTCTTCACTATTAGTAGGTGAAAATCATCAAAACTTGAATCATTCCAACGAATTGAAAGGGAGCACTACATGAAAGTGAATTTTTTGTTTATTCTTAATTTATGCGTCATTTGTGTATTTTATTTTCCTACTTGCATATATACTTGTAGTCTTGAAGATAGGGCAGGGATGTGGCCATCTTGAGTTTCTTATGTGGCCTTATCAGTTATTTACAATTTGCATTGAATTATGTAATTGTTTGCAATATAATAATATTTACAGAACAATAACCCTTAAGATTCTGCTCGTGCGACCTTTTGTCCAATTGCCAAAATTTATTGTGGCCTTTCAGTGCAAAAAGGCCCCCACCCCTGAGATGGGGTTACGCAATTGTTTGCAGCCCAAAAGAGAGGTGGGAGTAGAAAAAGACTTAAGAAGTTTCTGATGTAAATGAAGCTGAGAAACTCTTGATCTTACAAACAGGAGTGATTTATCTTAAAATTTTTAAAACATAATCCTTTTCATTAACTAGAAACGAGGTTCAACGTAAAACTCACGCATTGATTAAGTAAGTTGTAAATTTCATTAAAAAAAGCACGTAAATTTACAGATAACAAGTTCTTTATCCATGCGATGGACCCAATCAACGAAAAAGATGGCACTGAGTGCCATTTTCACAAATGTTAGAACCGATTTTAATTGTTTTAAACAAAAGAGGGGAGGGATGAAACGACGCGTTGAGCCGCTGTTTAGAAGCATAAATCCATTCATTTCTCAAAATAGATGCTTTGTGGCAATAATTACTTCCCCTGATGAAAAACAGGTGGGAAAAAAACAAGTTCCGGCGAACAACCAATTAACTCAAATGAATCATAACTCTAAAAGACTGACTTCGGAACCAGGAAATACGAAGCAAGTTCTCGAAGGGCAACAACAGCGAGCTGCTGTGCACAGTAGGTTCGCTCCGTTCTCACTGGCCGCAATCCCCTGCTATTGACCAATCCCAAATCTTTTTAAGATTCTGTCCACAAGTTGCGTGTCGGCCAAGGAGGTGCACTTTGGGTTCTGCCAGCCGAGATAAAATCTCAGTCGCTAAATGTCGCAGATTAAGACTTAACACCGGATACGGCTAACGACGGGCGAAGTCGCTTTTTATTCAGTTATTTATTTTCATCTGGCTTAAACTGAAGGAGTTTGGATTTATTTATCTATTATTGCTTCCTCCTTGGTGAATGCGTATCGAGTAATAAAAGGGTTGAGCCAATGAATTCCGCATTTTTTTCCCCTCTTTTGGTTTCGATGGGAGAGATAAGTGATATTCGTTATCGAGATGTAAAATTAGGTGCTGTCTCACGCAAAGAAAAAAATCGTTCGAAACAAGTGAACGTATTTTTAATTAATTCATTTTCTTTATTCTGAACTAATTTAGATTAATTATTAGTAAAACTGCAAATGAGTAAGACGTTTGTAGTTTCGCAAATTAAATTTTGAAAGTTTTTCTATTAAATTAACGAATGCTTTCTTCTACTTTGATAAGATAACCAAGTGTCCCGGATTAGGTGGGACAGTCTCGAAATTTGACTGTCTATCCTGGATTCGAACTTACATCCCAAATATTGTTAATAATTGAATGGTTCATGTAAGAAATATTACTTAAAAAATTAAATCCAGTTAAAGTAAAGATGAATTCTCATCTCCAACTTTAACTGTACATGGAATATAGTTACTCTAGTTTTAATCTCTTCGGTCCTGTATTTTGTCGTGTTCTAAAATTTTCTTTTCTTCTACAAAATATTTTTTACTTTCCCGAAAAATTTAACCAAGATACTACAACTGACAGAGAAATTATAACCATCTTTTTTGTCAGAATTTTAGTCACACAGCGAAATGTAGAATCTGAGAATATCAGGAAATTTATAAATATGAGACATTTTTTTTTAATAATTCAAAAGAAAACGCCGGAAATTTTCGTAATAGCTATTTCTTACGTTAATTTCAAAATACCATTACGTGAACAAAATCTTTTATTGAAATTAACTTTATCAGTATTACTTTATCGATAACCTCACTTCGTTCGATATTACTCCAAATGCATGAATTTTGATTTTTTTAAAAAGGAAGCAGGATTAGTATATCTTCTGACATTTGTCTGAATGGCAATAAAGCATAGCGTGTTTGAGAATCTGAAAAGTAATCTTGTTATTTTAATTTTTGAACAGTATACAGTCACTCAAAAAAGTATTGGAACACTTGGCATGCATAACATGTAAAGCTATTTATAAAAATATTAATCAGATTAAAACAAAAACAAAATTAATCAAGAAATACTTTAACATTTGGTATATAGTATATAAGGAAAATGTTCTTACTATTTTGGAATCACAATTTGATCTAGCCTTTTAAATATAATTTAAACGCAAACAGTTGTCAAAAAAGTATTGGGACAATTTTGAAAAGAGAAATTTAAGAAATATATAGAGCATCAATAAAATTTAATTTACTGCCACTTTTTTTAGACTATAATTTTAGACATAAATTATCAGCAAAAAAGGTTGCGTATATGGAGCAATGGCGAGAAATAAAGATATTTCAGTTGATGTGCGAAATCTGGTAATAAGTCATTGGAAAAATGGAAAATCAGTTCGTTGTATAGGACAAATCTTGAAGCTCAGTAAGTTTACTGTTTTTAATATTATTCGCAGGTTCAAGAAAACAAATAGTGCTGAAAACCAAGCAAAGACCAGGGCGTCCAAGGACATTTAGTGAACGTGAAGAGAGGTGGATTGTGAGACAAGCTCGCATTAATTCAAAAACTAGCGCAGTAAAATTGTCTCTAAAATGTAAAAGTAGGTTCCGGAAAGCTGTAAACCCTGAAACTGTCAGAAATGTTTTAAAAAAACATAAGTATCATGGCAGAGTACCTCGGAGAAAGCCCTACATCAGCAAAGCAAATCGAAAAGCTAGACTGGCATTTGCTAAAATGTACGTAAAGCAGCCAACAGAATTTTGAAAAAATGTAATTTTTGTGGATGAAAGCAAATATAATATTTTCGGATCGGATGGCAAGCAAAAAGTTTGGCACACACCAAATACAGCATTGCATATCAAAAATTTGCGGCTTACTGTAAAATATGGAGGTGCCAACCAATTAGTCTGGGATTGCATGGCAAGCTCTGGTGTGGGGAACTTAGACTTTATAGATGGTATAATGAATAAATATGTCTACCTTGTGACATTCTCAAGCGAAAGTTAAAGCAAAGTGCGAGCAACTTGGGAATCTCCAGACATTTTAAATTGTACCAGGATATCGACCCAAAACATACTGCTGATATTTTCAAGTTATGGGCCCTCTACCACTGTCCTGGTGTGATTAAGACCCCTGCCCAGAGTCCAGACCTTAATCACACTGAACATGTGTGGGATTATTTGCAACAAAAAATTCAATGAACACAATATTTCTAACAAGCAGGAGTTAAGAAAACATCTGATCGAAGAGTGGGCTAAAATCAACGGATCATTTTGCGCAAAATTGATCAAATCCATGTCAAATCGACTGCGAGACGTCATAAAGTGCAAGAGTGGCCCAACAAGATATTAACTATCAAGTTAATACCTTTTTCTTAATTTATTGGACACTGTCCCAATACTTTTTTGAGCAGATTTTCTGACTTGATTTCTTTTACTTTAAATTGTAATCATAATTGCATTAATATATGAATTTTGTTTGAGTTACTATGATTTGCATTTATCAAAATGTCATATACTTCTTTTTTTGTTTCATTTGTATATTTAAGTTATACATTAAGATAAAATCCTGTGAATTTGTATTGTGTTCCAATACTTTTTTGAGTGACTGTATGTGGAGTTTCCTGACAACTATTACCTACCTATTCGAATTCTTACTTACTTTCTTTGTATTTGAAGCTGCTTTGACATTTATATCAACCCGAACAAAGTTGCCTGACAAATTAAAATTTTGATGTTTAAACTATAAATCAGTGAGAGTAATCTTATGTCAATAATGTGAAGACTCTGTAATAATAATAAGGAATGATGTGTGTGGGTCTGTGTTATGTCTGTTATCTTCCCATAGGACGGGTTTTTGTAATTAGGGCTTCCGATTTGGCACTAACATATTTCGGAGTGGGACGATATGCTACACGGTGCGAGTTTTTCGAAATGTTAAGCGCTTAACTTAACAGCCCGAGAATACTCGTGCATCGAATTATCGAAATTTTAGTCTTATAAACTAAAATTGAATCATTAATTAGCTTTATAATTTGACACAAAAAATATGTAGGATCCATAAACATCTTAAGTATCCTATGCCTTCTTAGAAGAATGAAAACGACAGCCCCTTTCCAAAACAGGAGGGGTCATCTTACTAGATAGCAAAGAAAACTATTCAGTTAAGTGGTTAATAAAATATTTTTTAAAAAAGTAAGCGCAATGTTCGCATTTCGGTTAAATATTATTGTACAGTAAGTATTTTGTAACATCTTTTCAGAAAATTATCTTTTTAATATAAGATAATCTTCTGCTTATATTATTTTTTGTCTTTTTAGATATTCAATCCTTATCTTTCTAATGATATTGGTATGATTATCGTGCGATTTTCCCTCTAATTTAAATAAATTTATGAAAATAAATTTAATATAATTTGTGACAGTGCTTTTCATTGTCATAATATAATTCAAATCAGATCCTTTAATCAACTTATTTTTTACTTTTAAAGCTATAGTCAAGTATTTGCCTTTTTAAAAATTTATTTTATGCTTTTTTAACTCCAAAGCAGATTTTCAATTTTGCTTTTATTCGTAGTACATTCGCAGTAAATGAATTATAATTTTTCAAATTTTTGTCTTTGTTTTATTTCTCTATATTGTTCAAATTTGATTTCCTTTTATAATATTTTTGAAACCCATTTGCGCATAAATTGTAGTTATTACTATATTAATTGCTATGTATTTTTGTCAGTTTCGTCATGTAATAAAGAACAATACTTAAACAGCTGTGCAAGTTTTAATTTTTCAACAGCCCAAACAACTAGTATTTCAGGTAAATAAGCTGCTCGCCAAAAGCAACCTTTTACGTTGCAAATACTAATTTTTTAAAATTTTGAATAAAAATTTTTAACAAATAAAACGTTTCCTGATACTTTGCAATCAAACTGCTAAAATATAAAATAAATTCATTGAATTCGAAAAACATCAACACAGTCTCAACCAACCGCACTAAAATCCGTAGAGGTCACATTTCAAAACAAGTGCTTGATATTCCAGAGAAAAGATTTCCTCGACCAGTCCTAAAAGTCTTGATAACTCAGAATCGTACACTTCATTCACAAATGTGAATTGCATCGCGTGATGCTGAGACAATAACGTAGAAAGCAAAATAAAAAATGTTCCGAACAATGGAAATCACGTTTAAGTGTCAATGATCGTAGCCATTCGCAGTGAAACAGAGGTCGTGTTTTACGGTTAAATGGTACGCTACTGGCTATTAATTGTGGCTCGAGACCATTCACAAAAGTGTGCCGGATGGCTTGATCAAGATGTTCCATATTTCCTACGATGAAAAACAAGCCAAAGCAAACACTGCCTCAGTTAAAAGCAAACATTGCGTTAGTAAAATTGAGGAAAATAATTTGCCCGATTGCAAGGTGAATCCTGTTTTTATGTTTTGCTGTTCCGGAAGAGCAATTTGAAAATGATAAACTCGGCTGATAGCTTTAATACTGATGGAAGGGCGTTCACACATTTTCCGCCGGATTAAGAAATCTTTTTAAAAACTTGAAATGGTTTGTAAAAAAAACCTGTTTGTTGAGTTGTATTATTAAAATCTGATAATTTTTATGGATGGAATTGAACAAGCAGATAGCCTGTACACTTTGAATAGATGCTGTTGGACTTTCCTACATTGGGAGTAGGGTGCTGAACCAAATTAAGAATGGTTTTGAAGAAAATCAATAAAGGAGAGAATTTTAGCAACATATAAATTTTTTAAAATATGGCGGCTTAGTTCCTATAATAAAGATGGATTTGTATACTTTTGTATGTTTATCAGTTGCGCAATATCTACAATTTTAATTTTAGAAATGCTTTTATTGTGACTTTCCCTTAAGCCTTATGGGAAAGTGTAAAGGGAAAAATAACTCTGTAATCCCCACACCAAGACTCCCCCCCCCCCGGGGGGGTGTAGGGTAAGATCCAGCAGTAAGCTACGAGATATTTGATATATCATAATTATTTTTTCTTTAGTTATTTTTGTGTGTGTGTGAATAAATAATGAAACACACAGATCTCAGAATCATGTTTGAATTGAATTCGACACAGCTATACTGTATCACTGCATATTTTGTTACCTCGAAATCTGGCATACTACCTCATGATTTTTTAAACTTAAAACCCAGATGGAATTTTAAAAAAATAAAATTAAGCCTCCACTCCTTATGATAATACTTGTTCTTGTCATAAGAAATATCTCTTATTCTAGCTTATCATAAGGTATCCTAATTTTACCTGGCTTTTAGAAGCAATTGCGGAGTTACCATACTTTTTCTGAATGCTAATTCAATTTTCAGTTTCATCTACTAACCAACTAATCTACTATCTAAATGTTTTGAAAATCACAACTGCCAATGGACGATGTCTAAAGATATAAAGTAAATAGTAGTTTTTTCCTCCATACATAGGAGTAACTTAAATTATACTTATGCAGATTTTCAAATGAATGGCGCTCAAACCAGTCGTAAGAGCCACTTTCTTTCTTTTTAACTGTCCTTTTGCTTCTGAATAAATTTAGTTTTCTTCTCCACACCAACCTATTGCTGCCTTTTTTCAAAATGTATAACTACCTGTTACATGGTTGACAAAATGCATTATAAGATTTATTTTATTATGGTAGCCTACAAACTTGGAAAAGTTTTATTCTTGTAACAGTAAAATGATTTTCTGGTCAAACCTGCTTTGAGTATCCGTTAAAAAGTGTGTGTTAGTAGAGCAGAATACTTAACTACGCAGAGTATCTACTTTAAGAAAGTAGCAAGGGAAGTAAAATAATTTTCAATAAAACAACCTTCACACTGGAATGGGAAATAAGACATGAAAAGTTAAATTATGTATAGACATAGAGTAAAGCTTCAAACGTAACTATTTTCACACCCAATTTTTTTCAGATTAATATGCCAGACGTTGCTCGGGATCATAATTTCTTAATAGCCCCATCATTTTCTATTTATAAAAATTGTCACTAACTTTCCACAACCTATATGAATATCCTTTGTATTCCTTCCTGTTGAATTCAGCCTTTCAAATCTAGCTTATTTAGCATCCTACAGTATTAAGGTTTTAATGAAAACTCGAGAAGTTTGAAGAAAGAACAAGTGTTTAAAAATTTTTTTAACAATACTTAGTACAATAATGCAATAATATAAGTATGAACAATATACTGTGTGCAAATAACTTACGCAACTATACAAATATGCACATTTTGACTTAATTTTGTTTAATTTTACTTTTTAAATTTAATTAATTCTGCCGTGAACATCGAGAAAGATTCTATAGACAGTTTTAAAAAAATGCTAAAATGGTTCAAAATTTTGTAGAAATGTTTAAACAAATTTCCAAAATATACCAGTATTCAGAAATATTCTAGAATATGCCCAAATGTTCCAGAGTTATGACCTTTGACAAAGTTTTAACGTTCTCACCATTCACCTCTCCCGCATAGATTTTGGTTGACGTCTAGTTAGTGGATAATAATTTTATCAAATTTGGTTTAGGAGATGTGGAAACAATATACGTACTAGGACATTCATTTATTTTAAGATTTCATTCACCCATGAGCAAAAGCAAAACAGAACTGATAAAAGATTGCTTCGAGAATAAACCATTTCTTCAAATAACATGATACAAAAAATGTATAAAAAATGAGAAAATTGGAATGTAAAGTAATCATTATTGATTATCCTCGAAAATCAATGAAAGTAGCCAAATAAAAGTCAATTTTTTGATATTGGAACGTTCAAATATTGCAATTTTTTTTTTTAAGTTAAGAAGTTATGTTTGTAATTCCTTTGTCACCCATATTCAGCTTCTATCATAAGCAGGAATCCCGTTTCTTTTCTGCAAGAAAACAAGTATTCTTTTTAAAAAATATGCGTTTAAGTAATTTGAATATGCAGCAAGTTTTTCGCGAAATATTCAGTAAGAAATAAATATTGATCTTGATCAGAATGCTTCTAATTAAAAAGTTGTTAGTATTATTTACGTATTTTTTCTGGCATTACATGTTTTTTCAGATCATGGCTCTATAAACATTTTCCATTTTCAGATTTTTCACTTCACGAGTGGAATATATACATGTTCTCAAAATTTTCATTTCCTGATTGGTATGTATACAGTGATGTAAAATACCCAGGTATTTATTTTTAAGGGTAAATACCCAAAATGGGTATTTACTTTTCAATTAACTCTGTTCTTATAAAATACAGGCACTGTTATGAAATATGCTGTTTCTATATAATACAAACATATATAGAATATATGTTGAGCATAAGGCAAGGTAAAAAAAGAAAAACCACTAACATATGAGCCTTTTGCAACCTTTTAAATTCTATAAAAACTAAAAAAATGATTCAGAAAAAACAGAATACCATATCATGGATCTTACATAAAATACGTGGCCTAAATGTCAATCCTTTATAATTACAATGAGTAAATGAATAATAATGCATTTGCTGCTTTTTAAAAATGAGAGTTATTTTAGCTAAATTTAAAAAAAAAATGTTGAGCTTGATTTTAAAATGATAAATAGCGGATAATAGAATCTAAAATGAGAGATACAATTGTTTATAATTCTTTTTGGATTAATTAGTCTAATTACTAGATATTGTCGATGAAAAGTTCGCAGTTCTAACAGTTTTTAAAAGTGAATTATTCTGAAAGTAATATGCACTCATATTACTTTCGACAAAGGTAAGCGATCTTTGTAACAAGATTTCAACAACAAGAAATGAGAATTTCTTGTTGCTGAAACTGTTGTATTATTTGACGATGTATTAGGCATACACAAAGTTTACTGGTTAGGCGGGGTTCATCTGGATCATGAACATCAATACTTAAATACTCTTGAAACTCCAAATTTCGTGTAGTTGTCATGGTTGGAATTTGATTAAAAGAAAATTCATTATCTATTTTATCCCTTTCAAAACTTTTTTTAACTAACAGGACTTATATATTTTTTGTGTGTTTCTCCATTTTGCTTATATTGGCATGTTTGTACTCAACATTACAGTACTTGCATCGGATAATTTTATCCTTCTTAACATTAAAAATTCCAAGCAGGTAATTTTTTTCCCATTTTATTATTGTTTTTATTTTTTAACGTAAAATCTACATTGATATTAATATAATCACTCACTACATCAAAAACAAGAATGGTTGACTTGCAGCATGTCAATATGAGTAAATTACGAATCGCAAGATTTACTGGCGACGTTTATATAACATAAGCGGTGTTAAAAATTATTATTCTATTAGTGTCATAGTTTTAAACTAGAAAAAGTAAATTATGCTCTGATCCCATTTAAGTTTTAGAATACTTTATTCTCAATCCTGATAACAATTGTTTTTTTTATAAAAAAACTTTCATTTAAAAATTTTATAAACTATGCATTTTGTATATAAATTTTGTATGTTTAATTTTGACATTCGTAAATACACTTCGTTATACTTTTTTTAAAACAAATTACCCAGATTTTGGCTATTCTGAATAAATTTTTGTTTCATTTTGAATCACAATTCGGAAATACCTTTTTTTGCAAAATACCCAGTTTAGGGATATTTATTATTTTAATATGTTTCATTTTAAATCACCATTCGGAAATGCTTTTTTTTTTTGCAAAATATCCAGTTTGGGGATATATATAAAATTTAGTTGTTTAATTTTTAATCATCATTCACAAATACTTTTTTTCCAAAATATTTAATTTATGTGTATTTATAAATTTAATGTTTCATTTTGAATCACTATTCACAAATACTTTTTTTTTGCAAAATATCCAGTTTTTGGGAGTTCATAAATTTTATATGTTTTATTGTAAATCACCATTCAAATTTTTTTTCCCTCAAAATACCCAGTTTTTGCGTATTTACCTAGGCCTTGGGTAAATACCCGGGTATATACCCAAAAAATATTTACCTACCCATTGAGTATTTACCCACCCCACATCACTGTATGTATATACATATTCTCGACATGTACAGTTTGTGAATAGGGAAGCAATTTTTCGCGATTCCTATTTTTAACTTATACGCGACCCCATTTGAGAAAGGAGCAAAGTTAAAGCACCAATTACCCTATTAAAGAAACCTGGAAACAATAACTCAAAAAAAATTTTAGTTTTGATAAATGGCTTAATCAAGATGGTTTTTAAAATGACCTTTTATCACTAATATTAACCCTCTGACTGCATATCCCGCGATTTCCCCAATTTTCTGCATTTTGCGATTTTCTCAAGCTGTTAGGTTTACTCGGTACTTTTAAAACGTTGAATCATATTATACTAATCGAGGCCTGCATGTAAATAACAATTAGGTTGGTTCAACGGTAAATAGTAATTCAAAAAAATTATACAGCCGGAGGGTTAACTTGACAAAAGCACATGCTGCCGATGTTTTCCGAGCCCTCAAAACTACATTATACCTATTTATGGCTGTGAACCACAATTTACGAAGTCATGCAGTAGACCGAAATTTCTTATATTGTGAATCAGGACCCTACATGGGATCCAGTCGTAAAATCTTGACATCGCGAAAGCTCATAAATAGTTAATACCTATATCAACATCAATAAACAAAAAGTAATAACAACCAGCGGGAGTGTTCTTTCTTCGACTTTCTCCTTCATTTCCACAATATGGTAGGTTTTGTGCATAGCTTCGTCGTATATTGAAGATAATTGAGTATGGGTTCTTGAGCAATACTCCTTTCCGTTGTGCGTTTTGATACAAAGTTTGATACAGGTACAAAATTTTAGCATAAAATCCGTAAACTAAATTTGCTTTGTCTAGCTTGTAGCTATTTCGATTACTTACAAATGGATGGATAAGATGGTTTTCCTCTTGACTGATTTGGTCCAAACTTGAGTACTGATCTAAAATTTTGGTATAAAGATCATATATGAAAGTCATGCTTCTAGATAGTTGCGTTTTTGAGTCATCGCGTTCACATACGCACAAGTGGACGTACCGACAGACAATCAACCCGATGCTGGATTTGGCTCACAATCATACATGTATACAATTCCAATGGTTAACCTATGTGCCAAATTCTATTCTATTCAGCTTGTTACGTTTTTGAGCTAACGTATTCAGAAACGGAGAGACAAACATGATTATTTTTCCGATTTCAAGGTAGTCTAAAACGTCGAGATTCATCATGTTAAATCTTGGATGTTAATTACTAGACGTTAATTATTGAATGGTGCCAAAGGTTAAAATTATATCCATATTTCAACTATTAATTGAACACTAGTGCTGAAACGTGAATACAATAATATGCAATTTTGCAACACTTAATTGAGCAAGTACCTACCTATACAGACACAGACACCTAAAAAACATTTAATTGCCCGAAGATGAAAGTATAGCTGAAAACATTTAGTACACTTGCAAATTGTGAGATCAAATAAGAGGAATTAAAACAGAATCAAAATGTTAAATGAAATATTTTTATTAAAGAATAGTTTAAATTAAATCAATTACTGCCACAAATTAGACATATTTAATAATGATGATTCACATGACTAAAAATATAAAGAAAACAAACAAAAATATACACATCATTAAACCAGAAAACTGCAGATTCAGTAATAGCTTATATGTAAAGAAAAAGAAAATTTTTAAGTAAAATAGAGATCTATATAGAGATCTCTCATATTGATTTTATTTTTTGACGAACACATACTTTTACGCAGCTGCATTGTTGAGCTTATGTTTGCGGCTCAATCAGACACCATTTTTAAATTTTCTTGTCGTAATTGCAGTATTCTACTGCCTCAGAGTTCACTATCAGTCCAGTGATACTCTTTGAAAAAAAAAAGCGTTGATACAAATGTAGTATTTTGGCGTAACAAGAAACACAAGTTTCGAAGGATTGGCGAAGTTGTAGAATTTTTCACTGCATAATAGTTGATGCATTGGTTAACTTCATTACCAAACTCGAATTAATACTCGTTGATCTCCACAATGTTCTGATGAGGCACAAGACAAAAGGTGAACTGTTCTCTCAGCACTTCAAAGATACAAGCTAGGAACCCCGTTTTGGAACACACACCGGAGAACAAATTTAATTCTACTTTTCTACGTATTATTTATCAAAACGATTTTACTTCACAAGCTTTGCAGATTTTCGTTAACACATTCGCATCATTTTTGAGCTTGTTTTTGGAGCCACTTCTTTCAAACATCGGTAATTTTCTGCAGAGGCAAGCTCCGAGAGGCCAAAACGGCCCTCGGGCCCCCACGCAGGTGTAACCACTTCTAGCAAGTCTCGACTCGTCAAAATTTTTAAATTACACGAAGGAAAATGCTTCCAGTCAGAGACGCCAAAGCCTTTTCACACAAACATTCACCCGCGGAACAAGATGGCGAGTAAATCGTCCCGTTGAATAAATTTGATTTATAATTTAATAAAGTTGAAACATTAAATTAAAAGACATCAAAAGTTAAGACAAATAATATTTGAGTTGATTACTAAGTAAATAATTAAGAAAAATTTAGATATTTAATAAAAGTGTTAAAAATTACCGTTTAAATTTCAAAAGTTGCCAGAGATGCCACAAGATACTAAATAAACTTTGGTGGCAAAGATTTAAATATTTAAAAATACTGGCAAAGCCGAAAAATGATGTACATGCAATTTTTGCAATCTAACACATCAAAATCTTGATGTCAAAATTTTTGACGATTACTTAACTGATTTGGTTCAAACTCGAATACTGATCTAAAATTTTGGTATAAAGATCATATACTGAAATTCATGCTTCTAGATAGATGCGTTTTTTGAGTCATTTCGTTCACATACATACAAGTAGACGTACCGACAGACAATCAACCCGATGCTGGATTTGGCCCGTAGTGATACACGTATACAATTCCGATGGTTAACCTATGGGCCAAATTCTATTCTGTTCAGCTTGTTACGTTTTTTGAGTTTACGATTTATAAAGAGAGAGACAAACATGATCCCATTCCCCCACCCCCGATTTCAAGGTAGTCTAAAATGTGGAGATTCATTAAAATTTCGAGGTCAAAATTTTTGATTACAATACTCTATTTTTCTGTAAGAGAAAGTAAAAAGCAGTTTCATTTGAAACCGTAAATTAAAATTAGAATTACGACGTCAGAAAATGACGTTTACTCATCAATTCTTTGCATCTCTACTGAGCTAGATCCTCTAATACATCCTCCATTCAACTCTAGAAGTGTAGGAAGTTTCCTGCGTGTGAAAATTGGAAAAGTTCATCCTTGATTATTTATGCAGAAAAAGAAGAAAATCACTCATCTCGTTACTGAACGAAATTAGTCTTGCCTTAATAGCAAGGCTATAAAGTTTTAAATGCAGATATGAACTATCTATTTATATGTAAATAGAGTGATTTCCATCTGCGTGTATGATAGGATATGAAATTAAACGATTTTGGAAAGCATTTTAGATTGCTCTTTTAATCAAAAGCTTCAATTCAAGTGTGTTGATTTCGGATCATTCTTTCTCGCCACTTTAATAAAAAAATTAAATTCGTGTGAGGATCTACCAATCTTAAACTCGGGTCTTTTGCATAAGATTACTCGGTTCACTTAAATTGTTTTATTTAATTGCATATGTTTATTTGATCATTGAATCGCGGGTTTGATCATAGAACTTGAATCATTGCATTCAAAATAATCCTCTAAATACAGACACGTAAGCTCTCTGCAAATCATGCAGTCAACATGTTTAACCCTTAAATGCCCAGTTTTGCTTTTAAGCAAAATACCCAATTTTGTTTTCTAAAATCTTGAGAATAAGACTGAAGCTCTAATGCATATTTTTGCCAATAGGATACAGACTGAAATTTTTATTAAATCGATGTACAACATACAGATGGCAGCCTGAATACTAATAAAAAAATAAATTTATGTTTTTCACTTGAAGCTGCATCTTTTCAGCCTTGTTTGTACTTATTTTATTCTGCAGTGTCGAAGGAAATTCCTTATCCGTATTAGTATTTATTAAAATTCATCTGTGTTTGACATTATAGAATTTTATCAAGGAATTTTTTTCTGAAATAAAGCCCAGTGTTGTCAATTGGCAACAAACTGTTTTTTAGCCATAACCATAAACCATACTTCAAACAAAATAGGATTTTTTAAAAGTATTTTTCCCATGTTTTATTCAAGAAATGAAAGCAAAAAACATTTTTGATAAATTTTCAAAAAATCGGGCTTTTAAGGTTTAAATATACTCTGAGTTGCAATTTTGAAACTTTCTGCCACCTACGTCAGAAACATATTGTGGTGCAAAAGATATTTTTAAGAATTGCCTTCGGACTTTTACTAACCCCAAATTTTTACATATAATTTCATATTTTAAAATTTTCTGCATTTTACGAGCACTCAAACTAGATTAAAATAACAGATTTAAATCTTTGTTTAACCTAGTTTTCAATGCCAGTTAACAGTGGAACGCCACTTCAAAAATATGTTTATTTTTCTCTTTGGAGAAAAATTATATTTAGCTCAATAATTGATTGAAATAAGAGGTATGAAACAGAAAATCGCATATATTAAAACATAATTTGTTTTTTTAAAAAAGAAGAACGACAAAAGATTAGAACTAGGGAAAAAATTATTGGATTAGAAATTATTATTATTAATCTCTCTCTTTCCACTGAGAGGGAACAGACCAGATAAGGTTCACGGTTGTACAAAACTCTCTCAGCATAAAGAAGAATTACAGAGAGGAGAGAAAACATTAAATTGAAAACAACAATTAACACAAAAAGTATACTGAAAAAGGCTGCAGTTAATGAATGTGGATTAGAAATAGACTCATTTCTTTTTCAGATTCATTAACGCTGTTTTCCGCTGTTTATACGCTATTTTGACATGCGCACTAAGAAATTTTTCGGCGATTCTGATCTATAGCAAGAAACAGATCTAATCTTTTTTTGCTTTTTCGACTTGAGATTTCTCGGAAAGACATCTCGGTTTTCGCAATCATATTGCTACTATAGGATGCGATTAAAAACTCTTTTTATCTTTAATTCGATAAGATCTTCGAAATATTAGTAAGGAAATATCAGTCAGCAAATATTTTCAAAAAATCTATATAGTATATAAAATCCAATGTCTGTTTGTTTATGTGTTTGAATCTTATACAATTCCACACCTCTTGATGGGTTAGAACGAAATTCGGCGCACATGTTCCTTAGCACCTAGAAGGATGAACTACGCAATTAAAAAATTTCTAACTCCACCTAAAGGGGGTGCAAGGGGTTAAAAAGGTTGAGCGTTCTTCTGCAATAACTTTGGAACATATCATTGCACAGAAACCATTTTTACACCCTCTTAAAATTTAAAAAATTAGCTCTTCAGTGACACCTGTTCTATTTATGTATGACTTTTTTCCTCATTTATAAACAATTTTAAAAACTAAACACAATTTGTAAGAATTCTTACGTTTGTTGCAATATTAAACCTGCCACTCGCGTGCTTTTGTCAATGTTAAATTGCTTTCTTTAGAGATTTTCACTTTCGCAAGCAGAATTCCGCAGCTTTTAATATGCGCTTGGGATAAATTACATTTAAATACTGCTTTTTAAAATCGCTGCGACTTTTTCTATAGTTTTCCTTGATTTTGTCTCAGATTTTAGCACTTTTACATTTTTAATGCTTACCTGTCTTTTAATTGACTGGTTTTTTAACGTAGGACTCCGTTCCTCCCAATGGGGTCTCAGGAAGGAATTTGATTCACACCCCAAAACGCCACAAAACTTGGTATGGGAGATCCTCTATATCTCGGTAACTACATATTTTAAAAACAATTAATTTACAATTAATGATCAGTCGCGTTGTATACTATCTTCTGCTTACATTCATCAGGGAGTAGATGCATCACATTTGAATATGCTCTTATTCAGCTCATTTATAAAATATTCAGAGACAAGTTTGCTGATCGATGAAAAGTTTCATATGGATCAGAGGTCCCCAACCTGTGATAAGGGTACCCCTGGGGGTACGCGAAGGATCAGTTGGGGGTACGCGAACTCAAAGTCGGTAATGGCGGACACAAGAAAACATAAGGGATTAAAAATGTTACAGAATTTTGTTTCCCCAAGTTCGTGTAAGAAGTAAAAGTTATGCAAGTCCTAAACGTACCTTCCAAATAAGAAAAAAGAAAGCAAAAGGAACTCTTAACTTTTAGGTATCCTTATAAGTTCATACGAAATTATTACAATACTGAATTCATTTGTTTTGACGTTGAACTAATACTATTGTAAAACAGGAATGACGCTAGAGTTTGCCTGACGGGGGGCACGACCTGCTGTACGGGGGGACGAGTGTAATGAAATTGGTCTCAAATTTTCGCCAGATTATTATTTATCAACTATAGTTGAATGCCCCGTACAAAATTTTTCCCCGACGGGATATAAAAATTTTCCCCGTCCCCACTCTGGCGCCACCCCTGTTGTAAAAATGGAATAAAATGTAAAATCAAAAATAAGTACTGCAAATATTATAAATTCCAGTCATTTGACCCTTAAGCTCACCTAGGTTCTTAACATTATTAATAAAGACTTCTTTGTACAGACAGATAGTTAGAAGGAGGACATGACAGTAGGGCGTGCGCGAAAATAAGAAGACTATTCAAGGGGAGGAGGGAAAAAAGATTGGGAAGAGATAAAGATGTTCCAATTATTTTTATGGGTGACTTTAATGTAGATGTCAGAAGGAATGAGAAAGCGTTCGGTTTCATGAAGAAGCATTTTGATTTGAACGTGGTGCCAATAAATTATTCTAGTACTCTGAGGAATTCATATATTGATTCAATTTTTACAAGAAACATTAGCCCCGAATTAATAAATTATGTATGTTACTTTTCATATCATCGACCGATCCTACACAGAACTGTAACATATCCACGCACGATTGAAGAATTCAAAAGAATTAACATTGCAATATATTTTATGAAGAAATAAAACAATTTTCTTTGTAACCTTACTTTCATTTTATTTCGCCAATTTTCCATACATTAGTATTTCAGAGAAACAAAAGAAAATTGATAGTAACTTCGAGAAACAAAAGATAATCACGAGTAACTTCGAGAAACAAGAGTCACGCGAGTAAAGTAGTCCTACGCCTTTAACATCAGCGGCTGTTTGAAAAAGATAGCCTCCCGTCATTTTTTTTCACTTTATCTCATTAAATAGGATTATAGTTCATTTATAAGTTTTTCAGTTTTTATGGCATTGCCTATGTTCTCGTACAACTTCAAAATCATATTCTTTAAAAGTTATCAATGGACAAAAAAGGAAACCTTTGCATTTTTTTAACTAAAGGTTTGTGGCCTCTTTTTTTCACCTTCTTAATGTCAATATTTCAGGCATTTTTCTCTATTAACACATACTGTCATATCATCAGAACTTAAAATCCAAATATCATGTTGTGAATCTATAGCTAAAACATGCGATGTCTGTTAAGAAAGAAATCTGGCACACATGTTCCTTCGCAACTGAAAGGATTAATTACGAAATTAAAAAGTTTCTTCGAAAAGTTCGAAGTAAAAAGGGTAATTTTTAACGTTTTTTCGAAATAACTTCAGAACATATCATCACACAAAAATTATTTTTGAACCATCTTAAAAGTGAAAAAAGATAGCTTCTCAGCGACACCGGTTTCACTTTCGTAATACTATATCTTTGACTTTTAAACACTTTTCAAAATTATTTTAAAAACAATTTATGACGTTTTTCTTTTTTGTCATTTTAAACCTATTTCATTTTTAATCTTTCACGTATTTTGGTAATGTTAAAATTAATTTGCTTCCTTTTAGCTGTTTAGTTTTAAAATTAAGTTGCTTTCCTTTTAGCCTTACATTTTCTAACTACAATTTTTTGGTTTATTTTTACCTTCGTAGTATCTAGAATTCCAGGAATATTTTTCCCTGTTACCCACTACTATCATATCATTTGGATACCAAGGCTTTTAATATAGTAAGGTGTGAATGCGGATCTCAAAATTTGAAACAACCACACGTTTTATATATTTTCACAAAAATATAAACTCAACCGAAAAAATTTCCAAAATTATTCACGTTGACATTCCATCACGAGCACGTTGCATTTTGTGTAGTGAATATTTGTTTGAGCGTTGCTGAATTTTGCAATTGTTGTTTTTTTGTAGCATTTGATTTCAAGATGCTTATTAATTAATGGGAAAACGTTGTTATAACGTGTATTACCTATGCCTACGAGTAGGGATGTGCCGATTTTCGATTTATCGAAAAAATAGATATTTCGACATCGATTTTTTAAATTGATATATCGATATCGTCTTGATGTCGATATATATATGTGTGTGTGTCCCACGATGTATCATGATCCACGATACTCTTGGCTCGCCTTCATTTCGATAAGTTTCCACGCGCCAATTTCGATAATTCATGGGGGAACTTCGATAATCATTACCGTCCTTCGATAATCATCATCGCCATACTTCAAAGACGAAAGGAGAAGTGATGATCCATAGTTAGATGTTAACTTGACTGTTTATTTTTCTCATTTTGCTGAATGCTGTTTCGTGATGATTTTGCGTCAAGGGAATGTTCGCCTGAGTAGAATTTGGCCGTCATTGAATAAATAGAGGGTGGAAGGATGGGATATTTTCTTTCTTTTATTGTCTACGTGATGTTTTGAAAAGGATTCCAATAAAAAAAAACTGTCGTGTTATTTACTACTTTTAGATATGTGACTGAGACATGGCATTTTGTTTTTATCATAAGTTTTTATTTCTTTAAATTAGCATGCTATATAAACAAAATGGCAAATTATTTTCAGTTTGGTTTTTTTTTCACTGAAAATAGCCAATATTTCAACTGATTGTTGTTTAAATATAAAAGAATTTACAATTCTAGGTTCGAAATATTTTTACAATTCACTTTAGTTTTCCAGGTTCTAAGGATTTTAAAAGGGCTTATTTCACAAAACTGTGGTGAAAGTGAAGAGTATGCAATTTTTATAAACCTTTTGCAACTTTTATAAACCAAAATTAAATTACGTTTCAAAGGTCATGAAAATAATGGAATTTAAAAATTTATTTTGTAAAAGATGCTATGTAAACATTGTTTGATTTTTAATTCGGGTATGATAATCGTTTTAAAAAAAGCTTACTTTCAAATTTGAGATTCGCATAATTATTTGCACAATAACTAAATATTCGTAAGTTGCTTCGGCTGTTTACAAGAAACATCTTATTTTGTTTTTTACCAGTTTTTTGTAGCATTTCGAACGAGCTTTAAACCCTTTGTATCCCGAATTAATTTACCAGCAACTTTTTATTCTATTTTTGCATCATAAGATAAGTTTTGGTTCAGAATAATCCCAGAAAAGAAGAAAAAACTTTTTTATTTAATTGA
The DNA here is from genome assembly GCA_013235015.1 of Araneus ventricosus. Classification (NCBI taxonomy): domain Eukaryota; kingdom Metazoa; phylum Arthropoda; class Arachnida; order Araneae; family Araneidae; genus Araneus; species Araneus ventricosus. The sequence goes on along the minus strand of BGPR01008909.1, from coordinate 40,015 downwards.
AATAATTTCGTTACTTAATTCATAATTTAAAATATTTAATTTCTGCCTTCAGTTGCCATCTGTTTAGTGTCCTTGCCGTTTACCTTCAGAAAAGCGGTCATATTACGGAGATAAAAGCATGTTAAAACGGCCGTAAAAGTACAATTGTGACATAAAGGGTTAAGATTATATAGCTTTCTCTTTGTCATTTTCAAAATCTCTCACTGAAAATTCATGTATAAAAACGAATGAAGGGGACTCGAATCTCTAATTCAGAACCTCGTTGCAGGATAATGTTTTAGGCTCGATTCGTCTGTCATGATTGCATCAGCCGTTGCATTAACTGTGCGTAACGGTTTTTATATCGCGCAATTTATAGAAAGAATGCCATTCTAAAAAAATCATCACGTTAATAAAAGCGAAATTTAAAATTCTTCTTTGAAGTTAATGTCCGAAAAAAGCAAATTCGTTTTTTCATCGTAATGTTAGCAGCAAAAACTTGTGACTGAAAGTTTTGATGAAATAATTCTATTGGTTTGAATTTCATTACAAAAATATAAAGCGCTGCTACAGACTGTGTTTAAACATTTGAATTTTTTTTAAATTAAAGAAAAAATTGCACGGATATAAAAATGAAATCTTCAAAAAGCTAATATTTTGAATTTTAAAGTAGTGTAAAAATCGTTTTTGTGCGATAATAGGCTCCAAATTTACTGAGGGAAAAAATTAACATTTCAATTACATTTTAATAAAAAAATGTAATTATAATTTTGAAAACCCTTTATTAGTGAGCATCTTATGCCCAAGAAATAATTACGATCCAAATTTTGTAGCTCTAGGCCCAACAGTCGATAGAGTGCGCGAGAATTTTATATGGTCATTTATCATGTTATCATAATCGCATGATATAATAAATTTATCATGCGATTTACAGAAAGTATGGCAGCTTAAAAACATTGTAATGTTAAAAATATCTAGAGAGAAAACAAACATTTAAATCTAAAAAAATTATGTACAAATGAATAAAAATGTAATTTGATGACGGATTCTAGCAAAGCTTTTAATCTCTTTGCCCTTGAATCATCTAGGCAAAGGAGTCAGTTTCGCTGATTCAATGAAACCTTCGCTGTCATCGAAATCGTATCATGCTAGCCACACTTGATCGAAGCATATACTCCGATTGCCTCTGCATTTCAGTGTAAGGAATTATTCTCATCTCTGGGCATCGAAAAGAAACTACATAATCGATATTGAAGCTGTTAAAGCCTTCACAATATGTTTTCGATATTTTTCCATATTCGCCAAATTTCGAGACAGTCATAGGGTGTAGTGTCATATAAAAATACAGCCGAGAAATTAGGAAATATTTCTTTTTTAATTTAGTTAATTAATGATACACAGGACTAGCACGACATAAATAAACAAACACACAAATACATTTAACATAAAAGATAAGAAAATTATACATTAAAATTCTTATTATTTCGAGTCATGGCCACACAAAAATCATATCAGCCTCTTCATTCTCAAACACAACCAGCCAGATTACAGACCGACCGACCGCCAACTGAACATTTTACGGAACAGTCTTGTGCCGCGCCATCTACCGCAGGCAACAGCAACTATAAAGTCCAATTCCTTACAAGGGATAGACTGCCAAATGAGGAAACAAATAAAAGCGAATGAAAGAGGAAGAGAAAACAAAATTCCAAAACAAGGATGAAAAATAGCACGCCCAACAAATCTGCTTTTCAAAGGTTCTCGGCATTTAATACATCTGGTCAGCGGAGTCAATTTCGCTGATTCAATGAAAAGCTTCATCGAATCCATTTCGTGTTAGTCACTCTAATCGAGGCGTATTCTCTGATAGATTGGCATCGAAAATAACATATCGTCTGAAAGCCTTATGATGTGCTCGTTATCATCGCGATATTTTTCGATATTCGCCAAATTTCGAGCCAGCCACAGGGATAGATTGCCAAATATGTAACCCCATTATTGTCTAAGCAAATTTATGCTTTCTTTACTCTAGATGTAATATATAAATTATTCTTCTTTATACATTTTCTTTTTGTGTATACATAGTTTTCCTTAGATTCTTCGCATATGCATTGAAACTCATTAAATTTATGATTTAGTTTTTCAGTTATTACTCTGTCTGTAACTTCCAACTTGTATGTTTAATTATAGATATTTTGACGGAAATGTTTTCTTTTGTAATGTTTCTGAACAGTTTTAATTCGGCAAATTGATCTTCTATAAAGCTCAGTTTCGAAGATTAGTATAAACGGTTTACTGTAAATTTTAATTACTTATTTCAATCAAGTAGTAATTTTTATATTTATAGTTGATCTTTTATTAGCTAGCTTAACCCATTAACAGGATTTGTTGCTGTTTATATCGAAGCAAAAGTATAAATTGGAGTTTTTTTCTAATACTTTGGCTAAAAATTATTATAAACTGAATATATTATATTAAAAACATTAAGTGACAAACTGGAATAATTTCTAAAACATAAAAACGAAATTCGTAGAAGCTAATTTATTTAAACTGCTGGAATTCGAAGAGTGTTTCTGTCAACAATAATTTTTTTCCATCCAGCTGAAACATATATATGCTTATCAAAGTAGGAATGAATAACATTAGTGAAAAAATAATAAATTATAAATTTTGAATTATAAAATTAAAATTTTAAAATTGTAATGTAAGAAACTGATATAGACAGAAAATCTAGCAGTAAAAGTCTTTATCTCATCTTCATCATAAATTAGAAAAATAAAAAGAATTTTTAATACTACCCCTCTTAAGTGACAGAACTGACCTTTTCCTTTTCTCATGTTCAAAAGTATATAATTCGTATTTGTATGGAAATATAGTTTTTTAGCTGATTTAGTTTAGTTAATACATTCAAATTTAGTTTTCTTGTAAATATATGTTTTATTAAAATTCTGAGAATAAAATATTGTTAATCTTTCTGAAATTTATTTAAATGTTTAAAAAACCAGATTTATTCACTTTAAAAGGCTAAATTTTTAGATTTTACATCAAAATAATTGGGCGCCTAGACAATTAATTTAATTTTTATCATTATTAGTAAATTAATCATTGAAATTTAAATTTATATATTTATACTATTGAAAAATAAAATTAATAATTAATAGAAAATAAAATTAATTTTTAAATTAATAAATTAATTAATAAAAATAATAAATTCATCTTTGTTAAATATAAAGGTTTTTATATATATATATACTTCCCATTTGACTTTTTTTATGTTATATATATCGATATATCGAGAATTATCGATTTTTGTTGGACGATATATCGCGATTTTGAAATCTGATCATCTTCCAGCCCTACCTACAAGTCAGCACTTAATACTTTGAACAGAGATTTGTAACATAACAAACTACAATGTGAATATTTCACAAGATATGGTGGGAACAAATAAACCTTGACTAACAAAAGATCAGCCAACAGCGCATGAAGTAATGGGGAATTTGACTGATGAAGAGAGAACGGTGAACCTCACTGACTTGGAGTCTCATGTGGAACTGAAACAACATTTTAAAATTAATTTGATCCTTACTGAATTCGAATCTAAATGTCGTATAGCTCTTGCCCTTGCTCCATCAAGAATAGCTATCGGATTTTTGGATGGTGACAGCATAGCACATTCTCCGTTACAATTATCTCTGATTTTGCTCACACTGAGAATCCTATATGCAATGCAAGCAAAAGGTCTGATAAGGCGATTGATTGTCCAACAAATTGCAAACTTATCATTTGGGATGAGTGTACGATGCCAAATAAATTTACCGCTATCATGTTTGTTTCTCCATGGCATGTTCTGGAAGGAAAACTCCAAGCAATCTTTTCATACATGCTCCAAACGATGAGATAAAAAAAATTTATTCGAAACCTTTAAAGTAGTAATTAATTAGGCATTATTAGTAAGGATTGAGGGTACTAAAAAAGGGGTTGTATATTTAAACTCGAAAACTATGCAATATAAAAGCATATGTGTTTTTCTTTTTCTTTCATATGTATAGAACAGATAAACGCGTGCGGAGCCTCGAGTATAACGGCTAGTTATGAATAAATTTTTTAAATACTGTAGAACTTGACTAATTCGAATTTTTCTTTGGTATCTTGAATTTCCTATTATTTTAAACTATTGTTTATAATTCGAATTCTCTTCGGTTCATTCGAATTCAAAACTAAAACCTCCGGTACATTGTTTTTTATTTTAATATGTCAGTAATTTGTATCTTCTTTAATCGTAAGTGAATACTTCTTTTAAATCCCTAACTCAATACAGAGCTTTATTAATGTACAATGTATTCAACTTCTGTAAGATTCATCATTAATAGTAAGCAAACATCCACCATTATTTAGAATATTTCATTAAAATTTTGCAACTAAACACCTATTAATAAATTTTGCATTGCTTATCATTAATCTATGCTGAGATTTTGTATTTTATTTGTCTAGGGTTTCAAACTCGCGGCCCGCAAACGAGTATTTCTGAGGCCCGACAAACATGACAGTATGTGACAAAATTTCTAACAAAAATTTCGTAGCCTAATTTCTAAAAATTCTAATCATAAATTATTATTAATAACGAGTCACGCCATTTGTCAATGATCAAGTACTTGTCATATTACATCGACGCACCATTTCCCTCTCCAACTGCCGCAAATATCTTATCAGCCGATAATAAAATGATACACAAATAAGCAATCGGAGGTAATCAAAATCCAGTGCTACTTGGATTTGAAAGCAAAATTCAGTGAAGTTGGGAAGGCTCAGTTTTAGAAATATTTGCCAGCTGAAAATTGGAATTTGAATTTATTTCAATATTTGGAAGTACGTATCGTTCGAGCAATTATTTTCACTTATCAAAGAAAATGCCTCCTATCAGATTCAGAATTGCTGATGTTCACCTTGGATCAGTTTAGAAGTTAATAATTATATATATGTAACATCATTAATGAAGGTGAGTTGTAGTCAATTTTGTTAAAGGAAAAGACAGAAGTTGTTCAATCTTCATTTATTCAGTCGTAGCAGATAATTCAGGTTATCTTTTATAGGCAAAGGGATCATAATGTACGTAGATCCATGACCAGAATTAAAGAGTTAACGCGCGAAGCGGCGAGATGTTGTTTTTCGTTTACATGTTGGAGTAAAAAAGGGCAGTTAACAAAGCGCTGAGAGGTTATATACGGCAAAAAGGGGATTTTACCGGAAGACTCGTGACTCGAAATGAAAGTCGTAGTGCGCTTATTACGATGGATGTAGAAGTAATTAAAAATAAGGGGTCGTTAAAAATGATTTAAGAAAGTTAAAAACTTAAAATATCACATATACATTCCTCGAAGTAGAAAAGTTGGTATCAGATAGAAGATGCTATGAGTCAGGAAGGAAGCATTAACTTTAAAATTGTGCTTGTTATTTTTTATGTTGTGTTTTCGAAATAAACCTACGTCTTTTTTTTCGCTTAAAGCTTAAACCTGGATTATTTGGCCCATGGTAGCATTTGAGTTTGATACCCTTGGTCTACAGGCAAACACAGTTAGGATCGCAATTTTTTTTTTTAATGCTTCGGAATCCTCAAATATTTCTGGAATCGAAACTGAGCCGCGAACCGAAAAAAATTAAGAAATCCTGTACTAAATTATTAAGTCCATTTCAATCTGTTATGCGCTTTTATAAAAACTGATGCTGGATGTACTGGAATATACCATACTATTACTAAGGTATAGCATAGTATTACTAAGGTGACCAGACGTCCAAGAATTGTCATGACAGTCCGAATTTCGACTGTTTGTCTGGAAAGGAAAAAAAAAGTTCCATATATGTTCCTAACTTCAATTAATTGTCCTGGATTGTTATTAAATTTTACTTATAATTAAATAATTCATATTAAAAATATTGTTTTAATACTTAAAATGTTAGTTAGAAAACCTAGTTTTAAATTCTTAGCTTTTTCTATGCGTATAAAGTGAACAGACGTCCCGAAATGTCCGGGACAATCCCACTTTTTGATTCCTCTTCCAGGTATCGAATTGTGTCTCTAATTTGACTTATACCTCACGGATTACTTTGATTTTTATTTATCGATAAATAGCTCATATTTAACAATTATTAATTAAATTTGACTTTTTAAAAAATTAGCTTCTGAAGAATTATTTCCTACTTCTATTATACGTAGAAAATGGTCACCGTAATATGACAAATGTAGATGAATTAATCAATGTAGATGAAATGAATGAAAAGCAATAGCAAAATATATTATTTATGCTACGTTATATCTTCCTGCGTCTTAAAAAGTTAGTTATTTCATTGTTTCTGAATGTTTGTGATTTACCCTTTTTTGGATTTTGTATCTACCGCTAGCCTTGCCGGAGTGGAGTTCAGAAAATCTGGTCACTTTAACCCATCTTGAACAGTTTGATGGTCTTTCTATTGTAGCTGGAAGACATTTCAGAGCACTTCGTGAAATTTAAGAATAAAAAACAAAAACCTTGATGTATATGTTTGAATAAACAGTTCTAAAAAATACAAGCTTAAAACTGATCTATACCCGCACGAGCACTGCTCATCGTTGACACACTTTCATTTTGTCTTTTACGTGAACCAAATATATTAGGACGTTTAAAACTACACATAGATCTTCCGCTTTCCTTTATTATACCATAAATTTCAAGTGAACGTAAAGGAAAAATATAATTAACGTTTGAAAACGGATATATATCCTTGACCTTTTCGCAAACGGTACACTTTTCCGACGCCTTTCTCCTGCTTCTCTCGGCTTTAAATTTTGTTCTTACACCTCTTCACTGGTCGTATTTCCTGGTTTACTTTCTGTTGAACTTCGCTCTTTTCACAGCTTCTTTGTTCAAGAAAAGTGTAAAATTTTATGCATGAGGTATTTCCTGTCTATTCCCCAAGATGCAGTGTGCGACAAGAAAGAATAAATGCTTGATGACAGAGATCGAGTACATTTTTTGTGATATTAAAATGCAATATATTTTATAAGTATGTGGAAAGACAAATGCCTACAGTTTGATAAAATAAGTTTTATAAATTCATTTTTTTAGTTGCTATTAATGGAGGTTTCTTTTTTATTTTTCCACTTCCGAAATTTTAGAACATACAGAACTTTTTTAGAAATGTGGTGGCGGAAATATTTTCTTCTCTAGAATGCAAAAGCTTAGGAAGCCTTATGTTGGAAGTCCCGCCAAACTTGTTTCTTACAATTGTCAAAAAATAAGGCTTCAAGATTTTAATGAATCTACGTTTTACACCTGCCCAGAGACCGGACATTTTTTTGAATTTATGTTTGTACGTCTGTGAACGCGATAATTCAAAAACAGAAAGATCTAAGTGAATGAAATTTGGAATGTGATGTAAGCATCAAAATAATCGATAAAAGCATGAAAATCAGCAAAACTGGATAGTGTACCTCTGAGATACAGATACATGGCTGATAAAACAGTACATTCTGAAGGCACGGGATTCTGTCTTTTAATTGATTTTTTTTTTACTATTTCTATCCGAGAATTGAGAATTCCAAAATAATTTATTACCTTCAACTGTATGACGTAAGAGAATTTCGGAAATGTTATCTTCCTCTAAACTTTCCATTTGATGTGCTTCTTAGAAATCAGATATGATTATGTACTTGAAATACTTACGTAATGAAAGAATGCAGAGGCTGTTCGCACATTTTTTAAACAATTTTATGTCACTGTAGGAAAAAAAATCATTTGCGTAGAAAAATTTATTTTCACAACAATTACACTTTTGAAAGTACAAGTTATTGTCTGCTACTCCAACATTTTGTTTACAAGCAGAATGACGCTTTTAAAGAAGAGACGTATTGAAGGCTACGTTTTTGCTCTTTCCGAAGAGAGTTATTCTTTTTCAGTTATTCAAAGACGATGTGAAAGCTATGGTTTTTAGATATCTAAAGTCACTGTAGGTAATATTACTTATTAGAAAGGAAAAATCGTCAAAGTCTGGTTCAAGCGGAAAAATTGTTCCAAATACTTATCCAAGGAAAAAACCGCATTTCTTCGAATATCGCAAAGGTGAGATATTTAATGTTAAAAGAAAATCCTCCAAGTCAAAGGTCTGTTGCAAAATCATTAAAATGCTCAGTATCAACAGTAAACAAAATTATTAACACTGATTTGAATCTTAAAAACGCCAAAAAAAAAAATGCAATGTTCTTCATCTTTCTCCACATCATAACGATGACAGAACACGTTGTAGAATTCTTTAAGAAAGCCTTTATCAGGAGAAAAATGATAAAATTGTAACACTAGATGAAGATGGGTCTATTTAAATGACTGCAAGGAAAAAAGGTTAATTTATTATCATCAAAGAGGAGAGAAAAATTTTGAAACATGGTTCAAAGAATCCAAATAAAGTTTTTCTATGGGATTTATGATTGTTGCTGGTTCTTCATATAATGGAAATATAAAAGTAAAGAGAGTGGATAAAAATGTTAATATCAACTCTACATACTACCAGGAATATATTTTATCCCCAGTCTTTAAAGAGAGCTGTAGTGGAGACGGAACGCACAAGAAGAATGTGTATAATGTGGAATTACTTATGATTCTCATAAGTAATTCCACATATATTCATAAAAATATATTCAGAACAAGGGTGTAATGGAGCTGGAACACCATTCATGCACTGCTTTTCTTTCACTGGAAATAAATAAGAAAAATTGTGAAAACGGCCTTAAAACAGCACGATTTTTGTCACCCAGGTTAGAGCGTTCCGGCACTGCTTATTTTGGGACTACACCACTGTCAAGAGGGCCTGGGACCAAAGGGCCCCCAAAATGAAGCGTTTATTTTAATATAGCAATAGATAATTTCCTTCTAAGAACCTGTTCGTATGTTCGATTTTATCTGAGTAAATCCGCGTTTTATTATCACAATCAGAGTGTCTGAGCAGAAGAATCTCGTTAATAGTCGTTGGGTGCTGCGCGCATACCTCCTGCACTTACTCAAAGCTCTTATTGCCGGCACGATTCTCTTCCGGTTTGCTAGGGAAAAGGCAGAGCAAATCCCCCTTTGATTGTTCTTACAGAGTCAAGGGAGGTCTGTGTGCAACACCCAACAGTTATCAATGTACCTAATGCTACTAATCGCTTCTCCGGAACTTTGCCGCTAATAAGTTATCCGACACAAATTGTTTGTGTACACCATACTTAAACATAAGTAAAAGCTTAGTTCAGGTAGTGGTTCAGATTACCATATATTCACTTTTCCAGGATTGAGAAAGAAGCCCAATCATTACAACGAAAACAACTTCTCAGAAAGCTGTCGTTTCAATGATTAGAATTATTGATGTGCTTTTCTTTTCATTCAATATCATTAGACATTAGTAGTATTGGTTCAGTAGATAAGATCCCTGTTCCCCTGCAGTCATTTAATAATTTTAGAGGATTGAATATCCTTCGTTCTTCTGTTTTCCATTCACACCTTTTAAACGCCTTTTAAGTGTAATTTGAGTATATTTATCATTGTTTAAAACCGCTTTTTATCATCACAATCATGGTTCTTTAACTGAAGAAATGTCACTAAAGATTTAAATATCCTAATGTATCCAGATCGCTTTAACATGGGAACTTTTACTGTATTTTTGAAGCCTACACGTATTTGAAAAGTGATGCTATTCAAAGCAGTTTGTACAGCTGGAAGGCAAGATAAACCAAGGCAGAATTTTAGTCCTATTTAATGAGAAAGATTGTGGTGTACATTACATAGTTGTTTTTAAAACAATTCTTCTTCCATTGGGAAATTGTTCTAATAAGATATGTTTTATTTAAATAATAAGATATGTTTTATTCGTGATAAAGTTGAATAATATATGACAGTAAATATTTAATGGAATTACGTAAGTTCATTCAGCTTCAAAAAAGAAATACTATCGAACAAATTTCTGAAAAATTCTAAATATTTTTATCAATATAAGTTTAACACCACATTCATAGCTTTATTGAATAAATTTCCACATAATTACCTCGCCGCTTCCATTTAAATTCCGAGTAAAATTTTTATTTTTTTAACAAAAGATTTTTTTAGGTTCAGTAAATTTCTTTATTATGTAGAATAAAGAGTAAAAACTCTAATCTGTGTTCTAATCTCATTATTTTTATCCTCGCATTGATTGTGATAGAAGATTACTGAATAATTTCCATAGATTTAATAGAAATAATTCAGTAATGCCGATAAAATTAACAGCTGAATCTATGAAGTATATTTCCTGTAAAAAACAATGCATTTCAAAATTACCTGTGAAAACATACCTCAATTAAAATCTTCGGCACAATTTTTTCTTTAAAAAAAATTCAAAATCAGTTATAAAATATCTTTTCTAACGTTTATTTTTTTAAATATGGTTTTGAAATGAATTTCTGTAATTTCATAGTTAATTTTCAATTCCATAGTTAAAGACAAAGAGTTATCTTAACTGATCTGTTGAAAAGTTATTTAACTTTTTATTTTTAATGCTATTTCGTTATTTAAGTTTCAATTTCTGAGATTATATTAAAACTTTTCTATTTAAATTCCCCCAAAATGTGGAATAATACTAGGATATTATTTAAGAATGAACTTTTGATTTTAATTTATAAATCACGTATGAAGCATTGTTTAGTTATTAAGTTTTGCAATATTTAATGTAAATCATTAAGTAATTAAAAAATATCTAGGCAAATTTTAAAACAAAAGGTATAAACAAGTTCTTTTAATATAAATGTAACTGACAATTGATTTTGTAGGCTAACATATAATTTATTTTTATCATACAAACAACAGTGATACTTTATGTGTGGATATTTCACCTGAAAATATTCTTGATTTAATTGTGTCATTAATTATAATCCTACAATAATTAGTTGGTGCTGTATTTTGATAACATGTAGAAATAATTAATCTGTGTATTTAACTCGGAAAATAAAAATAATTTTCATAAAAAACTTTTTCTTAAAAATAATTCATTTACTCTAAAAGGCTCAAACTATACTATGAATACATTATTAAATTTTTAGAGATTTTACTTTAGAAAGATTATAGAGATTTTACTTTAGGAAAAAGTAGTAAGTTAATTATAGAGATTTTACTTAAAGTAAAAGTAGTACTTAGTTTTACTTTTATATAATGGATCCTAAGTTATTTCGATAATACTGCATGTGAATATTTATGAAAACGAATTTGAGATATAAATTAAAATTACTAAATAGAAATGTTAATTATCTACAAATGTTAATTAAATTAATTCATCAGGTAATTAAAATCAATTAATAGAGTAATTATAAAAAGCAATTTGTATGAATAAAAATATACAGTAGAGTCTCCCTACAACGAAGTCTCTCTACAGCGAATTTCTCCCTATAACGAAGTTTTTAATCGGAATGTTAAATAACATTCAAAATATTCTCCATATAACGAAGTGGTTGTCTCCCTATAACGAATTTTTTCAGAGGTTTATCTTTCCGATTTTTATCATTTTTGAAGAAAGTTGATAATTTGTGTTCAACCAATTCGCTCACACGTGCTTGTTTTTGGAACCACTCACTCTTAAAATGAGATAATTTTTCTGAAAATTTAACATCACGAAATGCAAAGCAATGTAAAATAACGGAATTTTTCAAGTAAATTAAACGGAAGTACATACTAGTACATATTATTCTCTAAATTGGTGAATTGTCTTAACTGTTGAGCATTTTATTTATACAAAAAAAATTAGTATAATTTTAACAAATTTATAGTATATACAGTGAAACCTCTCTTAGCGGCCACCCCTCCGTTCCGAGAAAAATTGACCGCTCAGAGGGGGTGGCCGCTCTGAAGGGTTTTCGTTACAATTACAAGATAATTGCTATAATACATAATATAAACAAGTCTGACACATATTTCTTATTTAAAATGAAGTTTGAGACTTACCTAAAGAGAAAATAGTACTTTATTTAATAATTTTTTATATTTTTTGAAAAAGAATACAATTTGTGACTGTTTTAAATTTTTTACCCTTCTCGGAAAAAAACATTTTTCCAGTTCGTTTTTCAGTTTAAAAAGTAAATCTCTAACCGATGCGTTTGTCAAATGGGATGGACGAACCCACCCGGCGGCCGTTCAGAGGGGTTGGGTGGCCGTTGCTAGGGGTTACTTTAACATTAGGGCTATGGGCCGAAAAATTCGTGCCACGAAAAATTGGCCGTTAAGAGAGGTGGCCGCTATGCAGGGGTGGCCGTTCGAAGAGGTTTCACTGTATTACTTCATTTTTAATTGAAAATCATAATTAAATACATTTGAACTTATCGCACCTATTGAAAAGTGTAGAACATTTACTTAAATAACTGCAAAAATCTCTAATCTCCGTATAACGAAATTTTCTCTATAACGAATTTTTCAATTGGAACCATGCGATTTCTTTATAGGGAGACTCCACTGTAGTTACTGTAATTAAAAATATGCAAAATTATCTTATTTTAAATCATCATAACTGATAAGTTGAATTTTTCAAATACATATGCGTCATACTTTCAAAGCACCCCCCCAAGAACTTCCGCGCCTGGGGCCCCCAACAAACTTAAAACCCCCCCCCCCCGACCACTGTTTTCAAATACGAAATACCATATCTTTAACCACAATGCCATCAATCAGTAGAACTGCATCAAGACAAAGCAAGCAGCCGCACATCACAATCCACTGTTAATTTCCTGGAAAAATATTGATCAAAAAATGAATATTGAGACCTATACTCTTCACTGATTTCCTGCTATATCCCCTAATGTCTCACGACCCATGGATTTTTGTGTTTTTAAAAAGTGCATTATCCAAATGTCGACCTACGACCCTTTGTGGACTTTGGAAAGCTGCTCAAGAGGAATGGGACAAAAATTCTCTTCCGATACTACAAAGGCATTATTGTCATGGAAGTTACGATGTAGAAAGATTGTTAAGAATCGTCTAAAAAAATGTGCGAACAGCCTCTGTATCTTCTCTGCTAAAGAGATATTTTGCTTTCAAAATGCACAGATTGAAAAGTCAAGTGTAATAATTTCAGAATATTTTAATATTATTTTATAGTGTTTTTTAAAATTATTTTTGTTGGTTCAGAATTTTTTGTGAGCAGATATTTTATACCAAACTTTAATTTTAATTGTATTGTATTTTCGCAACCTGAATCGGATGAAGGACATTATTCATTTCGCTTTTTCTGCTTTCATTCTTTTACAGTGACACATTCACACTCGTAACACATTGTCCTTCGTGAAGTTTCGCAATTCATCGCCCTATCATGCAAATCACGAATTTCGACGAACCATCGCCAATCTCGATTTCCCATCTCTCATGGATCACCATGATACCAAAAAAGGTTTATACAGTATTTCAAGAGACAAGAGCTTCGTTAATGAAAAATGTGACAGAATTCTTGGGTTATAAGATTATAAAAGCAGTATCTCACAGCACAAATACTTTCTCAGTACTACTTAGTGTTCGATACGTGCGACTCCGCTTGGGCATTTGCTGGCAATGGTATAAAGCGTTAAATTGGCTATGAGCGGTGAAGTGTTGGAGCTATTGCTTTCTTCAAACCACACCACGGTAGGCGTTTTAAATTAAGAATCTAATTTAATCAGAAAACAATGACAGGAATATCGATGTTACAGTTGACCATAAGAAATTTCTTTGCAATTGCAATGTCAAAATACTGTAAAATTCAGCATTCCAGTGTCGAGGTCGAGTAGCCTTATGATGATGCTGAAGAGGCATGCATTGTAGATAAGTCATACAGCAGACGTCATAGAGACGTATAATTTCGCCAAGCACTTCCAGATTGTTCTCGCCAAACTATCTTCCAGACATATCATTTCGTCAAACTTAAATGGCTTAAGTATTTTTTTAAATAATAAATTCGGTAAGGATGATTATTGCACTGCATCTTTGAATAAAACATCTTTCTATTGATGAATCCTCATGATGGTATTACATGAAAAATAAATATATTATGAACTATCAAGCCTTTAAATATATTTGCTCCAAAAGGTTTCCATATTGTTGACCAATAGTGTATTTTGACAGAGAAAGTCTTATTCCATTAGTTAGGACCTTGATTCGCTGGTGGTCCCCGTTTTGGAATTTCTAGGATAGTAGGTTTGAAACCCAATTCCTCGGAATATCCGCCGTTTGCTGAGCCTGGTTCACGTTAACCCTGAAGCGGGAATCAAACATTCTCGCGTTTGGTATAGCGTAAAATTTCTGACTGTACTGTATCGGCTCAAGTGTTGTTCGCGCCATCAAATCACTCTTCAGAAAAGTTTTTCTCCAGAAAACCTCATATAGCTGAAACCGATCAGTAGTATATTAATACTACTATGTTTAAAAAGTTCCAGAGCTTTTCAAATATTTTACAAATGTAAATGAATTATGCCATGTTCCGCTGAACAAGAGGATTGTATCATGTGACCGATTAGCCAGAAACGGTTTCATCCAATTCCAATACATACAGCGCATGTACGTAGGTCGTGATTACAGGTATTCTCGTCGCGAGAAAAAAAATGTGGAGTTTTCTTCGATAGTAAGGGAGTAGATGGGATGGAGGGCAAACAAGAAATTTCTTCGGCATGATCATACAGACTCTAAAGAAGAAACGTACATAAAGATACATTTAAATCCTTAAACTTCAGCATGATTTGGCGAGACGCAAGCGATCCAATTTTTGGAAAGCCAAATCGTGGGTGTTCTTTTACGATAATGCGTCAGCTTACAGATCCCTAGTGGAGTCAAATTTCCTCTGAAAACATCACATTCCAATACTTTCACAACCAGCTTATTCTCCCGATCTCGCCCCATGTGACTTTTTCCTCGGATGAAGAATTTGCTGTAGAAGCAGCGGTTCTCAAGTTCCGAAGACGTGCAGCGGCAAAACGAGGGTTACAATCTGCACTTACATCTTTTTATGAACGATGACAAAAATGCACAGTTGCACAGAATAACTACTGCGTAGGAAACACCAAATAAACGGGTTCGATTTGTACTCATTTTTCTGTAATAAAATAAGTTCCGGAACTTTTTGAATGTAGTAGTATATCAAATCCTTCATTCATCGCCTCTTTCCTCGAGGTATTCTCAAATTCCATTTCGTACTAACCAGTTTTTCAAATTTGCAAGATTCCTGTGTGTTAATTTTTTTTAACCTGCAATTAAAATGGGTACATCATCCGTAAAAACACTCCCTTCTTAATCATACCTATGAAAATATTTAAAATTGCAAGGGGGAAAAAATCTACGTGGATCAACAAAAAAAAGTCTGTGGTAAAGGCGTGAAGGAAAGGGGAAAAAATCGTGGTTGCACCGACTGCTTACATTTTAGACGAATGCGGTTACAGTTGCATAACGCAGAACACGGATTTTTGACTTATTATTTTAGCGTCCCGAAGTTCGTTTTTCTTAAGTGGCCATTTCACACTCGCACGGCGTGACCAGAAATTTTGGATCCGGTTGGCTGCTTATGCGAACCAAAATTTCTCGCGCTTACCAGCAGAGAAGAAGAAGAAAAAAAATCTCTCATGTAAGAATAAAAAAAATAAAGAAGAAAATGAAATAAGAAAAAAAAATTAACTGAACAATTGTAGTGGAAGGAGCACGAACGCGTGGAAAGAAACAAGCATACAAAATGGTTTTGGAGGATTTGTTTTTTAATTTATTTATGAGAAAGTATTTGTAGTGTGGATGCTTTTATTTTCGTTTATTCTCTCCATTACGTTCTTTTTCTGAACTTTTTGATAATTTGCGATACGAACAAAATAAGATAAATCGCTTTTTTAAACACTCTACACCCGAACTTAATGCGTCTAAATCCATCATTCACTCTCTACATTTCTGAATTGTTGATATATTTTCCCAAGATTTAACTCTATTACAGCCGATGACTAATTGCAAACATGTTGTTTAACAAAAACGAAAATGCATTTATTCACGAATCTGCTATAATATATACAAAGAAAATGCAACATATGATAGTAAAACCGCATTTTGGATGCAAAATAATAGCCTGCCTTGATTAGTTTGTAAATGGGTCGATAGCATTATTAAAGGTGAAGGCAGAAAGACTGATTATTCGATAGGAGAGATCTTATAATAGTTATCAAGAGTAATATTCGTCATAATAAACATTTAAAAGGAGTGTTCTTTATAATAAACATCTCGCCAAACATTTTAAAATGCTGTTGAGCTGCGTGTTGGTTTTATAATGTCTCAACAACGTTTATGATTTTTAACTTTCTCATGTTCGAAGTATACAAAGAGAAAGTATTGTAATCTCAAAAAGAAATAGTTTAACCATGAAATTGCCAATGGAGAAGCTTTTAGACTCGATGGTTTTTACTCTTCCACTTCTAGCTGAAATTGAATGGTGAGTGACATGACAATTCCATTGCGCCTAATATAAAAAAAAGTTTATAAGGAATATATGATTCTCTGCAATTAAAGTGAGAGATTCTACTTAAATTAGTGTAAATTATAAATATAAAAACTTTTTTAAAAAAACACTTTTACCAATGCATTAAAAAAGAAAATTTTTTCTCAAAAATCTGGATGTCAAAACAAAAATCGTAAAAGCGTGAGGCGCTGAAAACAATAGGAGACAGATATAAAACCACAATGATTATCATAATAAACGAAATGTTATTAAATATAAATATATTATTAATAATATAATATATTATTAATGTTATTATCATATAAAATATATTATAAATGTGATTACAATTCTAATTTACTTACAGCTTTTCTACCTGCGCCTCACGCTTTTCTGATTTTATATTTATTATTTTCTGGATTTTTTTAAAATTATATAAATTATTTTCTAGTTTTTATCAGTCTTTAATTTAAATCATAATTCAGCATTATAAATATTTTGGGATCCTAAAATAAATTTTTCATGAGCTAATTCCAACAATTGTTTTATTGAAAAGATCTATAATAGATATACTTATTTTTATTTTTATTGAATCATTTAAATTACTGTGTAAAGTATTTTAGTTCTCAAAAATACTATAGATGGCGCCGCTGAAACCTACCGAGTGCAAACGTAATTTTACGAATTTTTTTTTAAAAAATTGATAATTGCGAGTACTAAAATTATTAAAATATTACATTTTCATCAAGACCCAATAAATATACAAAATTTCAGAACTCTAGTGCATTCAGAAGTGAGTGAAAAATCGATCACAAAATTCCAATCTTACATACATACATACAAACATGAAACATTTCGAACTTAGTAAAAGCGTTTTAAAATAAAGGAAAAAATAAGAAGAAAAATAAAAAAAAAGAGTTAAATGGTTTTTACATTAGAACTTTTAATACATTTAATGTTTTTGTCTATAGGCCAATTCGCATTCACACACCGTTCATCAGTCAGTCTGGCAAGGAGGGCAGAGTCCCTGATATGGGTGGGGCTTCCATTACAGGTCGGCTATGACTGAAGGAGCACGAGTGATTCTGACAGAATCAGTTTGGCCAACACATATTCTCTACTTTGCGTTAATGTCAAAGTTTCGGGGACATTCCTAATGGCACTGAATATCTTCTTAATTTCTGTCGCTAATCTTATCAGCTCTTTAAAGTCTCCATTAAACCCGAGAATTTCCGCTAGAGTAACCTAGAAATTGTGATGCATCTACACCTCTCTGAGACAGTAAAAATATTTTTTTAGAATTACAGTCGGACCTCTATTTAACGGACCTCTATTTTGCGAATTTCTCTATTTTGCGAACTTTTTCTTGGAACCAAGAACATTTTGCGAATTTCTTCGTAAAAGAACCTCCAAATAGCGAAGTGCGTTCTCTATTTAACGAACTTTTCTTGTGATCCAATATTTTTTTTTCTCCCTATTCCTCAAAATATTTCTAAACATTTCAAACTTATTCTTTCTTTTAACACATTTTATGGTGATCAATGACCTTGAAGTTGGAAAATGTCAAAGCGAAAGTGTTTGAGCATCAAAGAAAAAATTTTAATTCTTCATGCGGTGGATAAAGGCGTGAAAAAGAAAAAGGATATTGCTTTAAAATTTGGTATTCCTCCAAACAGCTTATCAACCATAATAAAAAAAATCGTGATAAGATACAAAATTATGATTCATCGAATTCTTGTTCAAAACGTTTAAAAGCATGTATGTATGAAGATGTGGGTGAGGCAGTTTTGAAGTGGACAGTGTTAAAAATAAAAACAATACAGCAATGAATTGCGATGAAGACGATGATGAAGATGGAAATGATCATGATGCAGAAATCAACAAACTTTCGTATGATGAAATGCTAAAATTCATTAATTTTAATATAAAATTATTTTTTAATTGAAAGTATAGTGTATTCCCGGATAATGTTTTGTTTTATTCTTGTTTTCCTTGTAGATTTCTTTTTGATGGGTAAAATATATAAAACAAATAGATATTACTAAACAAAATAAAGGTGTGATTAATTACTATTTTAATAACATTTAGTGTTTTATGAATTTAAAATCTGTTTTGTGTAGTTTAAAGTATTTTAAAAGTTGAATCTCTATTTAACGAATTTTCCATATAACGAACTTTTTTTCGGGATTTAGCGACTTCGTTAAATAGAGGTCCGACTGTATGTCTACACGATAACTCAAAAGGGGTACAAGGTAGGCAGATGAAATTTGTTATGCGCTCTTTTCACCAAAATTGTAGATTTCTATCAGACTTTGGGCGATATCCACCAATGAAAAGTCTGTCTGTGTGCATGTCAACACTAAATCTCAAAAACGCATCGAGCTACGTGGATAAGGCTTCGCATATGGTTGCATTTCTAGATTTGTAGATCTGTATCAAATTTTCGATGAAATCTGTCAATGGATTGACTGTCTATTGACTTATGCGGATGTGAACATAGTAATTAAAAGATGACATCAAGTTAGATGTGTTAATTTTCTTATCTTTACATCAAAAATGTATCCCTGTGTCTAATTTTGGAGTAAATCTATCAATGGATAGACTGCCTTTCTGTTTGTTTGTCTGCCAAGTGTCAGTGAACATGATAACTTAAAAACACAGCGAACAATATAAATGAAATTTGGTATGTGCTCTTTTAGAAGAAAATTGTAAATCCCAAGGAAGTTTGGAACCCAGTTTCTCAAAGAGAAGATGTTCAAAATGCTCACTCTTCTGCTGAAGCATCTATAAATCTGTGTGATCTATAGAAGATCTGTAGATCACACTATACTGCGAAGCTTAAAGTAAATCTCGCTGTGGCGTGTAAATATACGAGTAATTCGAGGTGAGAACGCTGCAGCTGCTTCATTATGGCTACAAGTAGTGTGCTGTTATTTCTTGTTTCTTCAAAGAAAATCGAGTGTTGAAACTATTTTTCTAACAATAAAAGCGGTACTTCGTGTGTTTTTGCATCGAGCATAATTGTGAGATGCTCGATGCAAAACCTATTACAGTACATATATACATTCTACTGTTTCCAAACGAAATCTGTCATCAGCGTAATTATTATCTTAAATACAAATATGCTTCAACTTCTTATAAAAATATCTCTTAACTTGTTATAGCTCACAAAACGCACAGCAGAATACAGATATTCCTTGATCTATGCGGCCTTGACTAAAGGGCAAAAATTATTGTAATTGTAACTTGGGTTAACGTGGTATCAAAGAATAGCTTGGTCTGACAAGATTGAAATGACAGAACAAGGAGTCCTTCGTTGTTTAGCAAGCAAGACCACCTACCTCATTTTTCCGAATTTTACAAGAATAAAACAAGGGTCCGAAAAGAGAGAAATCGTCGTTTAACAAGCAACACCACCTATCTCAATTTTTTGAAATTTCAAAGAGGAAGGAAATACTCAATTTTTCCTGACCAATAACGAATATTTCTGAATTTTTTTTCCTATCTGGTTGGAACATGTGGTCTTATGTTTACATCAGATTTTTAAAAAATTCAGAAATATCCGTTATTGGTTGCGAAAAATTGAGTATTTCCTTGTTCTTTGAAATTTCAAAAAAATTGAGATAAGTAGTGTTGCTTGTTCAGCGACAAAATGATAGAGCAAGAAATCATTCGTTGCTTCACAAGCTACGCCACCTATCTCAATTTTCCGATTTTTTCAAGAATTGAACAAGAGAAAAAATTGAATTTCTCGCAACCAATAACGAATATGGCACATTTTTTTTAATCACATATAGTATGAACATAAGATTGTATATAAAACACCAATGTGAAAAAATCTCAGCCATATTCATTGCTGGTTACGAAAAATTCAAGTTTTCTTCTTGTGAAAATTAAGATAACTGGTGTTGCGTGTTAAGCGAGGCATTTCTAGAATCAGAGGGAATAGAGGATATATCCACAAGTAAAGGGTTAAAAAAATTGCTTAGAAAAAATGAAAAAAGTAGAAGCAGGGTAAAATGTATAGATGTAAAGGACATTCATCGCTGTTTAGGTAAATATCATCATAATTTTTTCAGTCTTATTAACGCACCGTCTTTAAAGCAACACGAAGGCTGCTTTAGGACAGATCTCGTAATTTTGAACCGGGGTAAGGGGAAAAGGACGCCACAGAGCCGGCAATCCTCTACAATCTTCCCCACCACATTTATTATCATAGAATCAGAGTTAAGGAGATATGGTTCTACTGCTCAAGTATACTAAATAAGCTTATTTGTAAAAAATAAATGCTTGCACATTAAAGATATCGGAGAAATATACTTTATTAATACATTTTTAATTAAAGTCCTAAATATTTAGATGATCTTCTAATGAAATATATAGATACACATCATGAAAAAATAAATGATGCCTATATTTTGACTTTTTGTGAGTATCCCTACTGAATCTTGGTGTTGATTAATATTGTTTACTAGCAGTACGCGCACGACTTTGGCTGTGGAATCAGGACTTCAACAAAATGAGGGGGGAAAAAACGCCCACAATGACACGAAAACGTTTTGAAAACAAAAGATATACATTATTGATTTTCCTTCTTATTTTTCTTCGCGATAATGACATTTCAACTGTAGAAAAACAGGACAGAGTGCGTTAATCCATAACAATATTAAAAAATTGCAGCGTGGAAATCATTATTAGACAGCAAGCAAAATAGACGAAACAAAGAAACACGTTAAAACACGACCGAAAATAATAATCGAAGTCATTTCAATTAAAGATTATGACGTCTCATGCGCTCTGCGCCACCAGCCAATGAAAAATGTTTTATCATGAGTTAGAAAAAAAAAAAAAAACATTTGCCTAACAAGCTCGTAAATTCACTGTACTTCTTCGTCATCAACCTTCCCCCCTCCCGGTATGAATAGACACGTGTTCTTGGGTAAAACGCTTCAACGTCGGTCCTCCGTTCTGCGAGAAACATCTCTCATCCCATCACGGGAAAAAATTAATTAAAATTCAACCAACTGTTCAATTTTAACCGTTCTTGTTTTAAATCACGGAGAAACGTTATATTTATTACTTCAACAAATTTCAATTTCATAACAAAATTAGAACGGCGGATGCAAGAAATTGAAATTCAAAACAAAGTTTTTTAGGGTTAACCGACTGTTTTTAAAAAACTTCTCAAAATTCAGTAAATTACGTTAGAAATTCAAAACAAACTTCATTAGAAACAAAATTGTTTGTTCTTTCCGAAGGTGTATCTATTTTTCTTCCTACGATTATCAAAACTGACTTTATTGAGAAATTAGCGCAAAAAATTACCTAAAACAGCACAAAACATTAGATAAAAATTAAAGATCAAATTATTTTAAAATTCGGGCTTCGAGGATGCTTTGAGTCACCATTAGGACTACCTGTGTGCCAAATTTCATGTCTGTAAGTGCGATAGATTCATCTGAACATCGCACACAACACACACATGCACTCCAACATTGCTTTTTATAAATAAGTATAGATATACACTCTGTCCCAAAAGCTTATAGACTTTAGTAAAATAAATGTTTTAGCAAAATGGAAAGGCATACAAACACCAATTACAAATATGTTTATTACCATATGCGACTTGCATTCAACGAAATATTTAGAAAAAATAACAATTTTTATTTCAATTATATAACAAAATGGAAATATTAGGTGTCCCAAAAGTTTATAGAATATATGACATTTCAACAAAAGGTGTTCAATACAATGTTCTTAATAGTTTAAAGTCTTTCCATTTTGCAGTATGACATCGTATACACGATTTCCCATCGACATATTTAAGATTTGTAATATCTCTGGTTCCAAGTTGTACCATGCACTTTCAATGGCTGTCTTCAAGACATTCACTGAATAAAATTGCCCTCCATTCTCATATACCTTCCGAGACATAATGCACCACACATTCTCAATTGGGTTTAGTTCAGGACTCATCGGTGGAAACTCAAGAACAGTAACACTTTTCGAGTTTAAATAATTTTTCGTAGCATTGGAGGTATGGATGGGAGCATTATCATGCTGATATTCCCAATTTCTTCCCCTTATGTTTTCTGCAAATGGCATAAGATGATTTTCAAGTATTTATATGTAGTTAGGAGAATTCTGTCGGCCATCTAAAAAGGCCAAACCCACTTTACCGTTGAATCCGAAAGCCGCCCACACCATCACAGTTCCACCACCACTTTGCCTACTGAAAAAGCTACTAGGCTCTTTTAGTAAATCATGCCAATATTTTATATTCCTGTCAGGTCCATCGAGGTTCCATTTTTTTCATCACTGAAAAGGACAGTCATCCATTTATCATCATATGACATATGATTACGAGCCCATTGTAATCTCTTAATGATGTGAAGCTTTGAGAGTGGTAATCTGCGAGCCATTTTTGCGTGGATCATATAACCAGATTCTATAATTCGTCTATGAACAGTGTTCATGGAGAATTGCAACCTGGAAGTCCTAGTAATTTCGCGAACCGACATTTTCTGACTTAGAAGACATTCTTTGTATCCGTCTATCGCTGTGAATATCAGTCACACGTGGTCTTCCCGAACAAGGTTTCGTCTCATAAGGCATCTTACAAGTTAATACTCGATAAATCATACTTTTAGAACGATGTAAAAGTTTCGATATTTTCTTAACGGTCTTACCGAGCAATTTCAAATGCAGAATTTTACTCACTTCTTCATTAGAGAGCTGCGAAGCTTTAGGGGTCTATTCTGGTACCCCCGGTGGGGTGGGGGGGGGGTTGGGTTCCGCTCGTAAACAGCGGAACCCAACCCAACCCCCAACCCAACCGGGGTACCAGAATAGACCCCTTAGGCATTTTGAAACGCAGAACAAACGACCGCTTTCCTTTTCTTACAACATATTTATTAGGCTCCGAATCGACGTCATGATTACCGATACCATATTTGCATAAAATTGCATTTGTCTATAAACTTTTGGGACAGGTTATTTCTGTTTATTCTACGATTTAGAAATTGGAATTAAATATAAGGGGTGGAACTGCTGTTTTTTCAATATAATTGACATAACATATCTATACAGTAAGTTTCATCGAAATACTCACATACAACAAAAAAATATAGACAAAATACAAGATTCTACAAACTTTTGGGACAGAGTATATAAGGGGTATACACATCGAGGCAAAAACAGGCTCGGATACCGTCAGAACCTCCTATAAATAATCTTGTTTTCTTCGCATTTGTTGTCTGTTTTTAATCAAAATTAATTGCAAAATTCTTATCTTTTGGCTATTAACTAATTAATTAAATTATCTTATTTAATTAAAAACGTTTTTTATCTTTCCTGGGATTATTCTGCATTAAAACGTTTCTAATGATGCTAAAATAAAATTGAAAAGTTGGTTAATTCGGTAAACAAAGGGTTAAAACAATGAAGTGAAAATAAACTGTTATACTGAAAATTAATGACGTGTTAAAACAATGAAGTGAAAATAAACTGCTATGCTGAAAATTGTGTGTTATACTCGCTAATAATTAACACAATCCAGTTAATTGAATTCATCTCAATATTTTCTTTCTTTATCGTGCGGTATTTCTTTATTATGTGTTATTTATGTAATGCTTCTTTAACTTGATTTCACTTTAAGTGACACAATTACAAGCAATTAATCTCTTTTCATTCTTTTTTCCCTCTTATTTCGCCGTTTCAGAGGAAATTTAAAAAAGTCAATGTATGTTAGCTGACCAAGAAACACAAGGTGTGAAAGTCAAAAGAAAAAAAATTGAGGAAATAAAAATGAAAAGAACTTTCTCGTAATAGTTGCGACATTGGGAAAGTTTCCGCGTATTTTTGTTGAATATTCTGCTCTGTTGACCATCGTTGAGAATAAAGAAGAGGAAAGGAGCAAAAACGAAATGGGAAAAAAAACTATTAACAAATGTGAGAAAATAAGTTTGCTCAAAGAAATTAAGAACCGTAACGTACGCGGATTTTCGGACCCTTTCATAAATTAATAAGTTTGTGCATCAAAGTGAAAAGGATGTGTCAGTACGATTGTTTTACATTTCATTATGCACCGTATCATTTCGCACATTTTGAGTTTAAAAGAAACCATAAATTTCAATAAATACCAAGAAGATTGTTGGGATTATTAACTATTTCTAAATTTTTCTGATTGTACGTGAATTTTGGCGCTCGAATGGCAGCAGTTTTCTGATAAACAGATTTAATCCAATGGACCTTATGCACAGTTTGGTTTCGAGAGTATAGAAAAACAGCTGTATCGGGATAAACAAAGTGAACGCCTATTCTTTACTATGCATAATCGGCATGTAAATTGATGACTGAAATATCAATTTAAATTTTTTCCTTCGATTTTTTAGCGAAGTATTTCCTCATAAAATTTATTGATAAAACTGATTTATCTATCATAGTCGATTAAGAACGATTTTTTGTAATCTTTATCGCTACAGAAATAAGACAGTGGTTCGTGCAACGATGCATTCTTGTGTATTGCCACAACTCGAAATAAGTGAATTTTTGTTTGTATGGAAATAGTTTCTTTTTGCTTTTTTAAAAATCGATTTCTTCTGTGTTGATTATATGCTTTTGTAAAATTCGCTTATAATATATATTGTTTTAGGGAAAATTAAAATTTTTCCTTAATAGTATATATTTCTGACAGTTTTTTTTTATTTTATGATTATTGCCTATAAAAGCAGGTTTTTGGATAAAAATAATAGAATAATAGTTTTAATACATAACAATCGCAGGCCCTCTTTTATTAACTCAATTTGTTGTCTACTGAAATTTTATTAAATTTTTTTTTCTTCAATCTTTTAACGAAATATTTCGGCAGAAAATTTTATTGCTATAAATTATTTCTCTAGTGTCGTCGATTTAGGACTGTTTGTTGTGATATTCATCCCTTCAGAAATACGATGTGTTTCGTGTGATGAAGCTTTCTTTTATTTGTAACTCTCAATACATAATCTTTATCTCTGAATGTTTTTTTTTAAAATATATTTGAGTTTCAATAACTGAATAACTGATTATGGATATTTGTTATTATTTCTGAAAAAATGGCTATTTTAGCTTGCTATGAATTCTATTCGAACTCCGATCAGCTGTTTTCGGCGTAACGCCGTCACGTGACTACGACGACACGTGCATAAGGTCCATTGAATCAGTTCATGTGATGTCCCAGCTATATGGCGAAATCAGTCGCGCAGGTCATCTAAGTTCTCGTTGTCTTACGCTGATCTGTGACATCGTATATTTTTTTCCCCGATTTCAAGATAAGTAAGGAATTCCAGAATTAAATTGGCGCGGTGTATGAGTATCGCGTGATCATAAGTTGATTCCATAGTACAGAAAGATGTGATGATAAAATATGTGAGAGTCCATAATTATTAGGAGACTTGAATTTATTCTATAGTCTCTTTATCCGTTGGCTTCTCACGAGATAGATTCATCATTTTCTATTCATTATAATAAGTTTTGTTAGCCCTGTAATTACAATTTTATTTCAAATATTTGCTTTATTACACTCGATCACAACTTGTTCAGCCTGGACGGAAAAACACCGGAAATGCAATTATTTGCTTAATTATTTTAAATTCACCTAAATAATATTTTTTATGTAAGAATTAATCATAATCCTTTCCTTTGCTTAACCCTTTATGTCTCAACAACTCCGATTTGAAAAAAAATGACCGATGTTAGAATACATTGTAAGTACGGAAAAAATAATTTAAAAAAAATTATCACGTTAAAATAAAAATTTATTGACAAAGAAGGGTTTTTTTTTCATTTTTGTAACATAATGCAAAATGGCATAAAAAATTCAAAATTTCAGTGTTTGAAACGGTTGATAAATTCTCCAGAAGTTTCAGGAGCAACCTCGTGAAAATGTTTAAGTGTCAACTGAAACTTTGTTGTTAAAAACCACCTCAGTATCACCATCTGTTGGGGAATATATGAGCATATTGTGTTAACTACAATGTGTCAGTAATGCAACAACCATTGAAATCGACTTGAAGAGCTTACTGTGGAAAAGACAGCATCTTTTGGGTTTGTTGCAGATATGCAACACAGTGACATAAAGTGTTAATCAAACGGCTTTAGAAATAATCATTTTTGAACTTGTAAAAAGCACAGTTGTCCTAGAAATGGATGACACGTGCAAAAATGACATGTGCAAATTTCATATCGCTATTCTGTATTGCTTCGTAGGAGTTCTTGAAAGACGCTTTTATTTTATGTTTTATAATATTGATAATACTGAATACAGAGGCCTGTTTTAAGTAAAATATTATTAATGTGATTATTTTAATGGCTTCAACTTAAAAGCATTTGTGATTAGTCCTAATCTCAGGTAGCAACTGTTGTTTCCTATAACTCTGAGAAAAACTATTGGTTTTCAGTTGAAATTCTTCGAAATAAATCGAAATAATCTTGCAGCAACTTTCCTGTTATTTAGTAGCATTAGCGTCAAATAATCAACTCATCAAATGCGATTTTATTAAAGTAAAGGAGCAACGTGTGAAAAAAGAAGCCTTTATCTATCTTCTTACAGTGCTAAACATTTCTTACATTCAAGTTATTTCCCATATATAATATATTATCCAAACTTTTTCCTTCTTATAGATTAGAACTCTTTCTATCCAAGATTTAATTCGCTGCTGGGTCAGCACAGCTGAAGATAAAGAAAAATAATTTAACATGGCAAGTTAATAAGTGGAATTAATTTGGTAACATAAAATTAAATTTTTAAAATTATGCCCTGATTATACCATTAGTGTACCTTCAAGTTTTAAAAACATTTTAGGGTGGATTGGAAAATCTTACGTATTTGTAAGGACGAGAATTCTGCTGTATTAAAGAGTATAAGTTTTTAATTCGAAGCTTTAAAATTGTTGACTAAATTAAAAGTTAAAAATATATTTAGAGATCGCAAAATGTTTTTAAAAACTATTTATTTTAAATTTTATTTTATCATTAAACTTCAATTTACGATCTCGCATGTAAAATTGCACCTTATGTTTGACACATAAAGGCAAGATCATTTATTAGTTTTTTTTTAACATTTGCTTTAATGTTTTTAGCATAACGCTCTGTTATTTCATGTTTTTTCAGGATCTGCCAAAATTGAATTTTACAGTAATCAGAATCTAGAAATAGGAGTTTTTAAAGTGATATATATATTTTTAATACATATTTAATCAAGCGAATTCATTCAAAATAATCTGTCTAGCGTTAGAAAAAATTACAATTGATTATATGCTTTGAAGTTGACAGTTGTTTGATTTGAGTGAAAAAGTCAACAATTTATCACCGAATTAATACCCGCTTTTGTAAATCGTTATTTATGGAGCGGTAACTAGCTCAAAACAGATATGTAGTAGTTGGTAGAAGTGAAAATTGAAGTAAATTGCAGCGAAAGTTATTTTTACTTTAGGGATGCCGATGGTATTTCAAATATTATTCGGTTGATGAAAACCTGATTATTTTTCAGAATAATTTAAACGCATTTCCTATCCATTTATAGAGAAGATCAATTTAGTCACAAATGTTTTGTTTAGTTATATTCATTTCAAGCCATAAGAATGTTTTGATATTTACACTAATTCCATTTTACTAATTTGGCAGCAATTCTAACATGTTTATTTGTCATTCGTGTTTCATTAAACATACCTAATATACCTTTACAAACAGTTCCTTAAATGGACGGTGCGTTGAATTTCGCCTCAACAAACCTGTATTTCGGTAAACAAAGAAGATGATTTCTTTAAAGGGTTGTTCCTCTTCTGGAGTTCAAATTTATTTTAATAAAACTCAAGGCCTCTTTATAGTAAATCAAATGCTTCAGAACTGTGTAAAACCCGGAAATTTGAATATTTTCTTTTGCCCAAGGGCACATTTGAACCTAATTGCTAATTTAAGCTTGCAGTCTTCAGAACTATGCAAACTATTGAAAAGATGACACTTGTAGGAGATTCACAGTCGGTGATTGGTTAACTAACAGTTTAGACTACGAACAAATCGGATGACGAACACTCCCGAGTAAGATTGTTATGTTCAGACAACGAACACATTTAGTCATAATCGCGTTTTTTCCCCCGTGACTTTTGGTCAGATTTTCCCCCGTCCAACTTCGGAATTTTAAATGCAGTGAGAGATCAGTTAACAGTTTAGACTGACAACAAATCGGATGACGAACAGGGAAATTTTTCGAGGGAAATTTTTAGGTTCACACTATGAACACATGCTTGGATAATGAACCTTTCATAAACTAGAATGCCCGACGCAGCAAGTAATATTTGTAGAACAGCAATGGGGCCACCACAGAAGAGATGAATAGGCGAAAATAAACTAAAGGATAGTAGAAGCAGCAAGGAAGTCGCTAGAGGAACAGATGAAAACTTGAAAAGGAAATGAAATCAGAAGTGAGAACTTTTAAATAATTATGAATAGTTTTTGGAACGAGGTTATGACTTTCTTCTTTTTGTGTGATACATAGATTTTCTCTTAATTTTATTTAAAAATAACTGATTATATTATGGACATTTAAAAGAGTAGAGAGGCGAGACTGTATTCGACATTGTACTCACAGACGAAGATTATTCAAATAAAAGTAGTAAGAAGACACACATTTTTTTCATTTATTTTTGGGGTCCCCAGAACAAATTAATCTGATTTCCATAAAAATCTAAATTAATTCAATGATCTGTTTATGAACATTTTGGATGATAAACATAATCTTTGAATGGATTATATTCGTTAATCTATCATCCCATGAATTAGCAATGTTAGTACATGGTCAGCACAAATTCTTTCTCTGGTTACATAATGTTAGCACGAAATAACCTTTGGAAATGGAATGTAAATTTGCTATCCTTAAAGTTTTTTATCGTCGAATAAATAGCTAAACTAGTATATAAACCTAAGCAGTGCATTAAAAGTTAATTTTTACCGAAAGTGCGTAGATGAGTGAAAAAACGTTTTGTTGTTCCATAAAGCCAAATCGGTGATATTTATTCAAAGGGAATTTAGATATTGTTATGGATGCAGTACTCTAGGCCAGTGCCGCACAAACTATCTTCAATTCTGACCTCTCGCTTTATGTAAAATTTTGTTGCGACATCTTCGAGGGTCGCGACCACGTTCTTTGAAGAAAAGCCTTATATTTTTTTATGTCTGTCAAATTTCTTTAAATTTAGCGATTCCCAAAAGTTTTCTCACGACCCCCAGAGGAGTCGCGATCCACGGTTTGCCCACCAATGCTCTAGGCATCGAGGCCATAAGCATCCTCTTACTATGGTGCTCCAGTTTGTCGGATCCTGGATGAAAAACTTACGGGTAGTCGGATTGGAAAGCCATAGATTCTTTCCTGATATTACTCCTTTCGAATTCTTATTATGATATTATATCAAAGAAATCATCTTTACAAGCCAGTTCGTGATACTACACTAGACAACCCACTCCGAGCCAGCCTGCCAAATTGGCTGCCAAATTGTGTGATACATAGATTTTCTCTTAATTTTATTTAAAAATAACTGATTATATTATGGACATTTAAAAGAGTAGAGAGGCGAGACTGTATTCGACATTGTACTCACAGACGAAGATTATTCAAATAAAAGTAGTAAGAAGATATACATTTTTTTCATTTATTTTTGGGGTCTCCAGAACAAATTAATCTGATTTCCATAAAAAATCAAAATTAATTCAATGATCTGTTTACGAACATTTTGGATAATAAACATAATCTTTGAATGGATTTTATTCTTTAATCTATCATCTCCTGAATTAGCAATGTTAGTACATGGTCAGCACAAATTCTTTCCCTGATTACATAATGTTAGCACGAAATAACCTTTGGAAATGGATGTAAATTTCCTATCCTTAAAGTTTTTTTATCGTCGAATAAATAGCGGAATCTAGTATATAAACCTAAGCAGTGCATTAAAAGTTAATTTTTACCGAAAGTGCGTAGATGAGTGAAAAAACGTTTTGTTGTTCCATAAAGCCAAATCGGTGATATCTATTCAAAGGGAATTTAGATATTGTTATGGATGTAGCACTCTAGGCCAGTGCCGCACAAACTATCTTCAATTCTGACCTCTCGCTTTATGTAAAATTTTGTTGCGACATCTTCGAGGGTCGCGACCACGTTCTTTGAAGAAAAGCCTTATATTTTTTTATGTCTGTCAAATTTCTTTAAATTTAGCGATTCCCAAAAATTTTCTCACGACCCCCAGAGGGGTCGCGATCCACGGTTTGCCCACCAATGCTCTAGGCATCGAGGCCATAAGCATCCTCTTACTATGGTGCTCCAGTTTGTCGGATCCTGGATGAAAAACTTACGGGTAGTCGGATTGGAAAGCCATAGATTCTACCCTGATATTACTCCTTTCGAATTCTTATTATGATATTATATCAAAGAAATCATCTTCACAAGCCAGTTCGTGATACTACACTAGACAACCGACTCCGAACCAGCCTGCCAAATTGGCTTAAGGCCTGAAACGTTCCGGAGGGGAGGGAGACTATTCAGTATCAGTTCGTCATATCTAGGTTAACGGATGCTGTGTCAAGTGTTCCTTAACAAATGCTGGACAACACGTGGCGAGAGCTAGAATGACGCCTTAACATTCTCAGATCCACGAAGAAGAATCACATTGAAATTTAATAATGTAATTGGTTTTATTACAAACTCCATTACATTACTTAAAATTTACAAAAATAAACATATGTCTTAGTATAAAAGTCGTTGCACAATAAAATTTTGTGATCATTCAGATACTTAAGACCCACCCTGCATAATTATTAAAATATCATAAAGAGATAGTTTATTGTTTTGAATGTTAGATGATTTTGACATAGATAATTTGTTCTCCAGAATTAGAATAAAATAATATTTTTATTTCATTTGAAAAAAACATTAGATCTTAGGCATTTTATTTGTAATTGAAATATAGTTTCTATTCAAATCTCAAAATTTTAATCTCAGTTTAGTCGTCTAAAATGCTGGCAAACATTTTAAAAAGCACAGTTTTCTCATGAATGTTGAATCGCATTGTTTTTGCTATAATATTTTGCATTTATGTGTTCAAATTTTTTTTGTTGTTTCTGAACGTGGATAAAAATGAAAATATGTATTTATTGAATGTAAATATTTATTTGAATGTGTGTATTTGTATGAATGTATTTATTTGATTACACTTCTATGAAATAAATGATATACAAAAAATATTTAGTTTGACTACTAGAGTGAGTCTAGTCACTACTAGAGTGAATTTTCGAGTGACTTAATATCTATAATTGAAATGAACATAACACACGATGATAATAATGACATTCTCTAACTAAATCACATAATTTTAATTTAAGTTTTTGGTAGTTAAGTTTGAATTCTGACGAAAAATTAAAAAAATTAAACAGTTTCCCATAATTTCTTTCTTATATATAAAAATATTCGCCCAAAGAAATTAAAATTTTAACATAATAAACATAATAAAAGCATTTTCGACTCATAACGGCGAAAGTCACTAAGTTCAAAACTATAGTTTCGAGTTAGTGACTATATGTCAGTTTAAACTTGATTAATTTTGAGTCGTTATGATAAATAGTAAAAATTATTTTACGGATTTCCAAATACTAAGTTTGGTTTACTGATATTTAGATAACGGGTTTCTATCACGAAATAATTAATTGCAAATTCTAATTGACTGCACTAGTCCCTCAAAAGGTTTCTGTGGACTTAGTGACTTTTGCCTAAAGTGTTTTAAATCCACAAAATAAAATCTCCTCCGCGTGATCTTGAAATAACAGCCAGAAGATGTGAAGATAAATACTGTAAAATAGGCCAAAGTGATAAAATGTCATTATATCTTCTGGATCTCTCGTAAAAAACTTGGAACAATGAAAAGTTTTGAAAAACGTGAAAATGCACCTTCTCCTGTAACATAGATTTATCAAAAATTCACAAAGTGAGTTAACGTATATTTCAGAAGAGTTATGTGCAAAAAAAAATTTCCTCTACTCAATGTTATCAAGAAATAAAATGTTGACGAAGGGAAAAGGTCATCTTCAGTGTTGAAAGAGTTTGATTCGAAGTTTGCTCAATAATTCTGACCATTCTGCATCACTTTATAAAATGTTCGTTTTCCCTAGACAGAGTTCTCTAGAAAAAACAAAAATCTCCGAACGGAAACAGATTAATATGATGGCTGTAATTGAAGGTTCAATATAAAGAGGCTAGCAAAGGAGAAAATATTTTATTCGTACACAAAAAGATGCTTACAACGGTGCAATTAAAGATTTCTCCCTGAAACTTAGATTTCTTCCCTGCGCCGATTTTCTTACGTTGGAGGAAATTTTATTGAATGCATTTAGTAGGAATTGCATTTTTCTAGTCTAGCCTCAATAGTGTAATTTTAATTACTTTCTGTAATATTTATAGCGAGCCGAAACTATCTAATTTGAATGAGAAATCATAGATCACCAGAAATCGGCGGACAGATAGCGGAGATCTTGAGAGAACACGCGCTCTCCGCCTGGTAAACCACGTGATGCGCGTAGGAGTATCTTTCCATTCAAACGCAATGTAATGTTTTAATTAGACAGATAGAATTGAGATATTGACGAGCACAAGTCTGGGTGCGCGGAGTTTGCGGGTTGACCGCTACGGGGTTTTCCCCGGTAGCAGCAAGACTGAGCGATGGCTATCTATGTATTTTTACCATAATGTAGGTGATAAACTATCTAAGCTACGTAGGATTAATTTTAATTATGTTTAAACCTTTATCCTATAGCCAAATGTAAATATTTATCTCTGTAAATATCTCTCCCACTTATGTTTGTTTTAAATAATAAATAAATTTAATTGTTCTTTAACTGAGTTTTCCTTTTAGTCTTGAACCCCCTAGATGCTAGATTAAATTTAGCTTCAGTTAAGAAATTGAAAACTTAAATTATAAATTTTGATTTCAGTTCAATTTGGAGATTGCGAACTTCAATCTCCACAAATGTTCCGGGGATCGAAGAAAGTTAAAACTTTCGATCTCCACATTACTTCCATAGTTCTTCTTAAATGAATGTCGGTGATTCTGGATCTTACAAGCGTTTTACTCGTATTTCGTCTCAAAACTGAGAGCACACGCGATAAGAATGCTGAGGCAGTTTTCTCGATCTCGCACATGGCCAGAGAAGCAGGTATCCTGGTAGTACGGTCTCGGATTCGGATCAGGAGGTTTCCAGGCTCGAAGCACTTGATACCACCAAGTATCCGCCGTGTATTTGGGCTCTGTGCAAGTTAAATCTGACTTCGAGGATCAAATTTCTACCGTTGGTGTGATGCGGAAATTTGAAGAGGGAGGTGCCGACTCAGTGTCATTCTCGTCATCTTACCTAAAGCCACCTTGAGCCCCAGATACCTTTGACTTTTAGAGTACCTCATCGGTTTTAAATGGGCACAACCAAACGCCCGAACCAGATTATTGAAAAGCAAAATTTACAAACTATCTGCAATTTCCAGAAATGTAAAAAATGAAAAATGAGAAATATCAATAAAAAAATGAATAACATATAACATAAAAGCAGTTCTATCTGTCCAAGATGTTTCACTGTATCAGTCTTATTCAAAACACATATAAACAATTAGTTGTTGGGTCTGGAACATTTAGTTGATGTCTGGTTTAAACAGGAATTCATATTCATGAATATGTTTGATTATTAATTTAATCTTTTCCGTGAAAGTTGGTTATTGGCTACATTCTTAAACCATTGATCTTGAAGTTGTATGGCAGGAAGCTTCGTATGCCATGATAAAGTAAATATGCATGATGTAGCATAGTGCAATGGGGTACCAATTTCACGACAACTGCAAAATGGTGAGGGTGCCAACTTGAAACGATGAAAGTATATTGGAAATAGACCGTGGTTGGGGAAAAATAAATCGACATAGAAGGCATCTGACCGAAAAATTACGCGGCACATCGCAAAATATACATTGTGTTGCTTCAAAATAGCACAGGAGAGGACAAAGCTGCCAATGAGCATCAATGTCTTTGATCTTACGCAGTGACATGACTAGTAATCGGTCATCATTAAATGTTGTAGCTCATTTACATCATTATATACAGCTGGAAATTTATTTAAAATAGTTAGCCAACGAAATTTTTGTGGAAATATTTGTTGCAATGACTACGATGCAAAATGATTAGTTATGGGTAGTATAAGAGAATAATGACTTATTATTATTAAATTATTATAAGTCATTAAATAATTATTAGTCATTATTCTCTTATGACTTTTCAAGAAGTCATAAGAGAATTTAGTATGCCTTTTGAAGACGTTATTGGAGAAATTTCTTTTTACTTTGTTGCTGATTTTAAGCAGTTCAAATCCGAAAATTAGTTGTTTTCGGTTTAATTGTTATATCTGTGGAGAAATGTGATATTCAAATAATGATACTGTGTTGTTTTCTTAATAAAGCTAGTGGAAATGAATATTGGAAAATTCTTTGTCTAAAAGCGTCTGCGCTATGTTCAACAAATGGAAACATCAAATCATTGATGCAATCTTACCTTGAAAGTCTTCTTCAAAGCTGAAAAAGAGTTTATAATATCAGATATGAACAAATATGCTTCAACATCACCAAACGAAAATCGTAATTTTTTGAACTTATAAAAAGCCATTGATTTAATCTTACGTTAACTTCCCGTTGTTTCTCTTTTTTTCCAATTCCGGTCCGAAAAAAATGCTTTTTATCGTTTTGTTAGTAGACTCATAGTCATTCAAAATTAGGTCGATATTTAACGAAAAAATCGCCAGGGACATTTTACACAAATTCCTGGTAGAAATAACATAGATTTCATGGGGAAAAGTTATATCTCTAAATAATATTAATTATAATAATATTGTTTCCCCCATTGCCAGACTAAGATTTCTTAATTCTTTCAAAGTGTTTTCTACTGTCTTTAAAAATAAGTAAAGAAAGATCTACATTAATTATCTCTAATTAATGTAGATCTTTCTTTCTTTTTGTATGCAGGATGCTTAGCATGAGAAAATTGAAAAGATCGATTTAAAAATGGCAAACTTTTATAAATAATTTTTTATATTATTTTAACTCTTTATATAAAGCTTATTAATGTGTAGAGTTTCTCAAAACCATTTTTAAAATCTGTCTGTCTAGAAATCTATCACCAAATAAAGATTTTTCTTCATAGTGGCTTTTCTTCATAGTAACAGACTTTTCAGTTTATATGACCATTATACAGACTTCTAATAGATCATTGTGAGATTTTTTAAAAATTCATTTCTAGTACATTTCTATTATTTTATATCTTTTTTAAGCTCAAAAATGGAATCGAACATTTTGGAAGTTCCTACTCAAATGTAAGATAAACACCAACTGTGTAGTGTTTATTAATAAATATATTATTATTAAATATTATTGTTAAATATTACTTTACCATTAGGTGAAGTAATTTTTCGCCATTTGCGATCATATTTGGCCTTAAAAAGTGAAATAATAGTGCTTCTACTTTGTCCCCATGCCCTGCCACCCAACTGATGCCTGTTGCATTAACACCCCTTGCCTTTCCCCGGCTCTATTACATGGGTTATCCAGAAATTAAGTTCTATCAGCTATTTGCGCAGCAGTTGCGCATACGCGCCGATTGGTTCCAAACATCTTCAAGACAGAGACATCATTGTTAGGGAAGACAGTAGTGGGTTGTGACAATGTTAAAGAAAATCGATAAATCCACCGCGTGTCTAGTGCTCTGATGGTTTTTGAATGGACAGAATTGAATTTTTAGAACCCTGTGCAACCATTTCGCCAACTCTGCGAAAACTGCGTCGCTCAATCGAAAAGAAGTTGCGTTGTATGATGAGACGTGGTGTTCTTTTCATCAACGACAGTGCTTCGCCCCATACGGTGACTACAACGCAATGACTTATTATAGATTTTTGGCACCTTACAGTAAGAGGAATGAGGACAATTTTCCTCTTACAGCCCAGACCTCGTGCCCTCAGAATTTCATCTCTTTTTGCACCTTGAGTCTTTTCTTTCTGGTTAGAGATTACAGGAAGACGATGCTGTGAAACAAACTCTCATCACCTGGTTATCATCACAAGCGGGGATAGTTCTGCGATACGGGGATTCAAAATATGGAGCCTCGTTATGATCAGTGTCTCAGCATGGATGGGAATTATATTTAAATATACTCCAAGTCATGTACTTCAATTAATAACAAAGTGCTTTACATATTTACATTTCGTGCGTTTTTCAATGACCAACGGAACTTACTTTGAGGATACCCTAAATATATTGTTTGCTGATTAACTGACTTCACGCAAGGAATAACAGCGAAAACTATTAAGCTGAAACATAATGAATAATTCAAATAATTTTGTCTAATACTCGCATATGAATCATAGGACTTTCAATTACAAGGGAAGACCATTTAACGAACTACCGAAAATTGCGGCTAGCCAGTGGCAACGCAAGAATAAATGGTACAAGGGTCAAAACTATTTTATTCATCCCCTTTGTCAGATTTGGGTTTAAGAAGAGAAATAAGCTCACTAACAATCCTCCCTAAAAAGTGGCTCCTGGAGGATCTATATCTCTTCTTGATTCCAGTTGCCATGCCACTGTAAGCAGCACCGCCCTTTGGAATTTGAGGCCCAGGGCACAAATATGGAGTAGGGCTTCTGGTTAATTAAAAAGTGAATAAATTATTTAATTCTTTACTTTTTAATACGAGAACGGAACACATGCAACATTTATTCTCATCTAAATTGTAATAGTTGACTTATCATAAAATGCACAAGTATACAAGAAAGTCTAGAAGAGAACACTCTCCCTGGTTTGCAAAAATGTGAGACACAGGTAATGACTTAAACACCTTGAAATTTGAAGACAATTCTTTGACAATTTTTGTTGTTGCTCTCCAAAAAGCAATCTGCCTTAAAATGCAGTTTATAAGAAATAGAGTATACCCAATGGAATGTGAACAAGGTTGTTACATAAAGCCATTTCCCTCTACGAATTTGAGCAATTCCGTTTCCATTGCAGCTGTATTTAACTTTCATTTTAATTTAGTTTGTTTTTAACCAAGTCACTGAATACACGACTGCCTGTTGGCTCCGTTTCATTCATAAACACCAAAGCGAGACTTACTCATGTGGACGAAAAAAGAAAATGTAAATACGGTGGTAACCTTCCGACTGCTTGCAATGGAATCACGACTTTCCCATTTCCTTAATGATTTTTGAAGTGCTTTATGGGCAGCTTCAATCAGGTATGATTAGGAAGGTAATTAACTTTCCCTTCCGTTTAATCTCGGCTGGAATTAATTCATTCCGCCATTAATCTTCGCTGAGTTAGCTCGGTCGACTGCTATTCTCGGACGAAAATGGTTTATCGACGCCATTTCTTATGTCTCGAGATGACTTTTTCAATTAAGATATTCAGGGTTTTCGTTCATTCATGATTCGGAAAAATGCCGGGAGTAAAGTGGGAAAATTGTTGAGAAAGTCATTCATCATTGAGTGATGGTTTGGCCTCTAAAATGCTTAGATGACGAGTGTGGCAGAAGAGTTGTAAACAATAACTAAAAGAAGTATAGGGTAGTTTATAAATTAAAATATCACTGTTCAGCTCCGTAGAGGAGAGAAAAAAACAATGATCATAAGAACAATTTTCGGTGGTACGCATTTCAGAACATCTCAAAGCGAATGATGAAGAAAATGAGAAGCAGAGAAACATCTGGTGAAAAAATGATACATATATATATTACTTTCTCATGTAAAAAGTACACTATATGGATAAAAGTACATCCGGACACTTTCAGATATTCACATTTTTTAGAATTTCTCCGGAAAGGATTAACTGACTGCGCTTAAACTTCGACCATGTGAAGAATAGATTATAAATCACATTTTACGTTGAAGATTCGGCACTGAGGACAATAGAGGACCGTCTACAAACTGATGAAGACAAAAATTTTTTGGGGCGCGCGGCGTCACGGAGTACGAATAACGATATGAAACTTTCAGAAATGATTATATTTAATGTGCATAATATTTACATGAATTTTCGTAAACTCAGCACAAATATTTGGGAGGATATTAAAGGTTTTCTTAAAAAATCCCAAATTTTCCAGCCTGTTTTTTGCTTATAACATGCACAGTTTTTTGTTATATTATGCGAAACTTACAGAAAAAATGACAATATATTACAGAAGCATTGTGTAAAAATTTGGGAAAAAGTTTCAATATATTTACTATAACTAATTTACTATAGTAAATATATTTAAATATATTTACTATTACTACTCATATTTCCTGCTATATTAAATTTTTTCCCAAAATTTTTACACAATGCTTCTGTAATATATTGTCATTTTTTCTGTAAGTTTCGTATAATATAACAAAAAACTGTGCATGTTATGAGCAAAAAACAGGCGGGAAAATTTGGGATTTTTTAAGAAAACCTTTAATATCTTCCCAAATATTTGTGCTGAGTTTACGAAAATTCATATAAATAGTATGCACATTAAACACAACCATTTCTGAACGTTTCATCTTGTTATCAGTATTCTGTGAAGCGGGGTGGGCCAAAACAGTTTTTGTCTTCATCAGTTTGTAGACGGTCCCCTAATTGCCCTCAGGACCGAATCTTCAATGTAAAATGCGAGTTATAATCTATTCTTCACATGGTCGAAGTTTAAGGGCGGTCAGTTAATCCTTTCAGGATAAATTCTAAAAAATGTGAAAATCTGAAAGCGTCCGGATACTTTTGTCTATATATCTATATAGACAAAAGTATCCGGTATTATTATTATAAAAGTATTGTTTAGTATATCTATTATCTAATAGATATACTAAACAAAAATTAAAATTAAAAAAGAAAGAAAAGTATAGATAAGAAACAACAGATTTAAACAAAAACGATGACAATACATCTTTAAGCGTACTTAACGCAACAGCCTCAAGTGATTGCATCAACTGAAGTTTAAAACGATAATATTTAAAACTCATAAAAATTAATTTAGAAAGTAAAAAATGTTCAGAACGGAAAAAATGAATGAGGAATCGAATGGCGAACTTTATCGAAGACCACTCACCATAAAGATTCCAAATTAGACAAAATTTTCTGTCAAGGGTAAGATCATAAATCAAAAGTATACCCTTTGTGGCCTGAATCCTGTCCAATATCAATATGAGAAACATTCTGAAATATCAAAATGCAAAATCCTTAATGAATAATTTATTCGATTTTGATTATTAATTATATTATTTCATTGCAAATTGTAAATAACTGGTAAGGCCATATAAGAAACTCAAAAAGACCGCAGGTTCCCCACCTTTGGTATATCATAATCATCGAAAAATTCGACCTCGAAATTTTGCAGAACCTTGTGTGTTCATAGCGATTGATAGTGTCTATTGATCTCGACTGTTAAAATTGTATATGAGGATTGGAGCTCGATATCTTCATCATCTGTGATTATATAGGCTTAAAATAGTGTTTTTTCAATAAATAAAATTTTCC